>JAOTRQ010000029.1:3406884-3419086 GCA_028565875.1 Hoplisoma paleatum
CTGTTTTTTTATATATAAAAACATATTTTCACATAAGGGTTGGTGAGAAATGCTAGTGCTGGTTTAGTGTGTTCAGTTGCGGTTGCGTGCCATTGGCTTATAAAGAGCAGCAGAGTTCTCTAACGAGTTCTGGCTCAGATGTGTTACTGAGGTTACTCTGTTTACAACAAAACTGCATGTATTTAAACTGGCCTTGCATGATGAATAATCTGCATGTTGCATTTATATTAAAAACAATAATAATTTGATTTAAATCATTCTTTCTGTTTGGATTTTGCATGTATGTGATTGTGGGTGTGTTTGTGATCGACTGCCGACCTGCCTGGGTTGCTTCATACATTTTGCCAACAACCCTGACCAAGATAAAACAGCATTGAAACAAACTTTATTGATTATAATTCAAACCATATTTGCATCAAATACATTTATTTCACTGGCATAGTCTCACAGATGTGTCATTATTATATATGAAATTCCCTGTGAGTGTTTATTGAATCATGAGCAACCTTTGACTAACCAACCTATGAATGAATCATGAATGTTACCGGTGTAAACTATGACGTTAAAATTTGAATAAATGAACAGACTACTTAAATAGAACAAATCCTTTTTAATGTATCAAACATTTCACTTTAAGCATTGCTAGCAGGTGAGTGGATCAGGTTTTACATGCCAACATGTTCTCAAATCAAAACTACAACAAGTTGCAACTTCAATTTTATGTGATATTGTAAGAAGATCTGTAGAAAGTCTGGAAACCCCTGTTTATTGTGCATGATTAACTGTCGTGCTACGGTGAGAAATATAGCCCCATGTGCTCAGGAGTACTTCTGCCACTTCAAGAAATGCAACCTGAAACTCAATAATGCACAGAGTAAGCCATACATCAATTCTGCATGCGACGCCAATGAGATCTCTGGGCCAGAGTTCATCTCTAGATAGAGAAGAAAACAAATAAAAAAATGTCTCCGTTTAGGCTATTTTATTGGTTGTAGAAAGAAATGGACTTCAATTTTTTTCATTTCAAAAATAAATAGGACCACATTTTTAATGAAAGTCTGTAGTTATTTTAGCCAAATATTAATTCTCATTTTGCATGTGCCACATAATGGCTTTGTAGACACAGATTTAAAATGTGCTTAACTGGATTTTGTATTTTTAATCTGTATTGTGTAACATAAAAGGAGAATCAGACCTTGCTTACCGTGGGCTATTGAGTAGCACCACATTCTGAATTTGTTTTTCACTTGTAACTGTGTTGACAATTGACAACTGACAGCCTAGCTAACATTCCTACAACTAATGTTATGTAAAGTTGTCATAATGTTATGAGTAAAAATTTACACTGTAACGTTAGTAAAACGTTCTATTAGCATGAAGTGACCTTGATCAAACTGTAAAAAAGTCTGAAATGTTTATTTGTGTGTAACAATATATGAACATTCTTTCCATTTATAACTAAAGATTAAATCAAATCTGGGCAGATTTACATCGAAGGAACTTTCTATATTCTAATAAAACATTTACTCAGCCGAAAATATTTTAAATATTCTAAATACAACATTCCTAAAATTAATGTTTAGGTCATGTTTTTTAAACATTTTCATGACTTCATAACTTTAAAAAGAGCATCAATAAAACCAAAATATAACATTCCTAACATGTTAGTTTGTTTCTTAAAGTTTTGGAAATGTTTAAAGAACAATACCCACATTTAATTTAAGATTTTATGAGTGCTAGAATATGCTAAGAAAATTTAAATTGATTTCCTCTGAATATTCCGATTTGATTGGTTATTAGAATGTTTAAATAATTAGTTTACAAAAACTACAAAGAACGTTCAGATAATGTTACACTTAAATAAACATTTGACTAAGTTTGTTACAATTTAAGCAAGGTCGTGTAATGTTTATAAATCGTTCTACTAATGTTATAGTGAGAACATTTGTTCTTAACATTAGAAGAATTTTTCATAACATTAGTGAAAGTAGTGGAAACGTTCTCTGTTAGCTGGGAGATGCAAGAAAATTAATAATTCAGAGATTTTAGGATTGAGGTGACAGTGGCTAAAATAGTAGCACTGTTTCCTCAAAGCAAAAAGATCTCGGGTTTGACTGGGATAGTCTATAGCACCCTGGATACGCTGATAAAAAGGAGAATGAGTGGGATTCTAGAGAAAAAAAAGATAACCATAGTAATAATAAAAAATTAAATGTAGTAATAGCTTACAACTGGACTTAGTACTTGATTTACACTTAGTGTTGATCCAATTTGTGATAGTTATTGAGAGCAACATGGCCATTCTAATTTAACTTGATTTATTAAAGTTTACATGATTAATAAAATACAGTTTAATTCAATATCTAAGTAAGACAACCACTAAAGCATAGACTGGCAGTCATTTGCAGTGCCAGATTAAAGTCATCATTTTTCCTGGCATACCAGCTTTATATAGACTGTATCAGTGAATTGACTGAACCCTGCTCTCTAAAGCTGTATAAAATAATAACTACCTGCAGTATTTTTACTGTCCGTTTTAAGATGCTTATCCATGAAATGAAAAAAAAAACTTTATTAGGGTTATAATTTATGCCATTGTCCATCAACCAGTGGTAGTTTTGGTTGTAATACTACATCCAGCATAGATGGCTGTGTGGCCAACATAACAAGAAACCTGGAGCTTAATGATACTTAATGATAGGTTTATGAGTCCAGCATTATACTACCATGAGAAGCAGGATATGATTGCCATAATAATATATGTGGATGTTCTTAAAATCCATCAAACAGAAAAGAACATAATATTAAGCGACGATTTCGTTTGCTCAGATAATGATTTATTTCTTTTTTTATTAGGGTTTTAACGTCATGTTTTACACTTTGGTTACATTCATGACAGGAAATGGTTACTCAGAGCTGACCCAAGCCTTTATGGGGCCATAAGCAGAAGTTCACCCCATACTACCATCTCAGCACCAGATGTTTCGTCATCCCATGTATTACACTGTGAGTGTAACATAGTCACTATCATTAGCATTATTTGCAATTAACTTACATCATGTGTAATATTGGCTGTTGTTTTAAACCTTACATGGGGAACAAACTCACAAATGTGTTCTCATTAGCACTCATGTTCACTTTAAAATACCACAACCAGTGGTGTAAGAGTAAATGTGTCATATTGATTAACTTATTGAAACTAACAGACAGGATACTGAAACAAATTAACAGAAAACAAGTTGCATTAACAGTAAAAAAAGTTATTCAGTTTCGTTCTTTTTGTTTTTAACACTTGGAAGAGGTGTGCAAAATGTGCAATCTCCCACTACAAAATATAGGCACAAAAAGTGAAAATAAGAAAATTTAAATGAACAACAGCGGAATCGATTAAGCTAGTATGAGTGTGCCAGCTATATCCTATAAAAATACACTTTTTATTTCAAGTCCTGGGTTCAATTCCTGGGCCAGGCAATCCAGGGCTTTCTGTGTGGAGTTTGCATGCTCTCTCATGTCTGCATTGGTTTCCTGCGGGTATTCCAGTTTCCTCTCACAGTGGTGGTAAAACTAGATAATGGTGGTGGATAACTAAGTTACATTTATAGATTATTCTCTGACATGCATCTACCAGAAATATGAACTATCAATATGTCCTATTACTGACTGAGACCAGTTTATAATCCCCTACACACACACCTCGGTTAATATGTTGAATTTAATTTATCTTATTAGTTAACTAGTAAAAAGCAAGAGGCCGCATATTTACAGCAAATTCCAATACTCTATATGGTCTGGTGAGGTGAGGTGGCTGAAAAACTTTTGTAAAAAGTTTTTTGGTGTAATTCAAAATAAAGCTGCTTGGTTTCTTGCAAATGAAGAAAACATACCCGTGATAACATGAAGTGTGCTTTGAGCTTTGGGCATGTTTATTAAAAGACCACTTTGGTGTTCTACATGCAGCAGACATAAGTATAAAGGTAATAAATGTTTATTATGTAAGCCCTTATGTGTGTAAATTTGAAGTGTTTTGTGTGTAAAAAGCATTACGGTTATGATGACAGATGATGACAGATTAAGATACAGATGTTGATATATCCAGATCTTGTTCAGATGTATCAGTCTATTACATGGAGTTAGAGCAGATGGTTGATAGTTTTCTACTATAAATAACTTTTGAACAGATGACAGAGTTAGTGTACCTTGGAGCTTGGAGCCTGGAACTAGGTACATCATGTTTATTAACAAAATGAGTTGAGTACAAAAGCCAAATGTTCCTGAGTGATTAGTACAAAAACCAGATAACTTCAAATTGAAAACTAAACAATGGACATAATGATAAATTTAGAAAAGCAAAGTGTGTTGCTTAATAAGAAAACTACCAGAACTTTAATTCACAGTATATTTTCATATATTTCATTGCAAAATGATTAATATTTAAAATTTAAAATATACATAGATCTTTACATATCTGACATTAAACACATTCGATAAAATTGAAAGAGAACAATGTAAGTGATTAAGTTAAAAAACTGATTTCATGGTTTGGAACAAATTCAGTATTCACAAAATGACCTTTAAGAAGCAAATTAGTCTAGATGCCCATTTTAGACATGCAACATAACGACTGTTGAAGGACACAAACCATTCCTCTAAAGTTGTGTTGAGAAAGTGGATAAACATCCGCTTTGTAAATCTTATCTTAATCATGCCATGTTAATTAAGAATTTGTCTTGGTAAGTCCAGGTCTGTATGACACTTAAATTTTCGTACAGAGCACGCAGGTCTAGATACTTTGAACACATACTGTTTCCAGCTAACAGACAAAACACATAAAAAAGAATCATAAACTAATACTAGTTTACAGGGTACAAAGGTTCCAAAAAATCAAGTAAATTATACGACAATCAAAAACAAATTCAGAAGAGATTTGTGAGAAAAGGTTTGTGAGTTCATCAAACAAAAATAGAGAGAATTTGGAGCAGTGGTGAATCTGTTAAGAAGTGGTCAGCCTACCAAAATTCTTTCCAGAGCACATTGACAACTCATCCAAATAGTAACAAAATAACCAATCAGTACTGGAAGGTATTTTTTGTCACATATAAGAACAATAGTGACTGGAATTCACTGGAAATGCCTAATCAAATATTGCATTCATAAGATAAAATACTTCAAAAAATATAAGATAAAAATTAACTCTTTGTATAACATTGTGTCACATCTGATGTGAGGGGAGAAAAGTTTGTGGTAAATAGGCTGTACATGTATGAGGATAACTTTAGAAAACTGTTGTCACCTACTGCAGTCCACTACTGCTTTGAGAAATGCAACCTGAAACTCTTAAGAAGTCAAAATCAAATGACAAAATACAAATTCAAATATCATTATTAAAACCTTTGTATGTTAATCAGTTAAATAAGGAATTAATAAAACACAGATTTGCATATTACAAAATCATCAGCTAATCATGCAACAGAAACCCTTTTATTTTAGGTATCTATCAGAAGGGCTTGGCTATGAGTAGTATTTCACATGTTTACATCTTATTTATTTCTACAGATGGAATCAGTGTATGCTATAATAAACCCAATAACAGCAACAACTTAAACTGAGAAGTAATGAAGATGGTTTCGTTGTGTTTAGATGTGTCAAACTAATAGCCTACATGGATATGACAGGTTAAGTCACTGAGATTTAATGTTATTGCGCCAACATCCTTTGGGAACAGCTAAATAAAAGCTTCTACCCTGTCATGTGAATATATGTTTGTGGAATGTTATGGGAAGGATTTTCTTTGAAACTCTTCCCACTGATTCTAGCTAAGGATTGATCATGCTGGAAACTCTGTGCCCAGAATATCTGCAACTGCCAACATGTGTTTGCCACATTGTTACTGATGTCAACAAATAAAAATACAAGTTCAGGTTTACATCCTTCTTTTTCAGTTTATTTCATTATTTCACAAAACAAACCATCTTTATTGGATTATTTGTGTACATTAAACGTATATTTAAAATTTTAAATTCAACTGTACAGGAAAATTTATGTATTTAACATTTTTTACCAGTAAATGTGATAATTACCATACATCCATTGCAAAACCAAAAAAATAAACAAATCTAGGTTACGAAAACCCGAAATACATATTTTGATGATAATTTATTACATTATTCTTATGCAGCCTATTGGATTTAATAAACCAAGACTGAATGAGCAAAAGAGTTCATCAATTTAGTCCATAATTCAACAGTCTATCAAGTCTGTCCTTTGAGTTTTCTCAAAAATGTTGGTTTTGAAAATGTGGTGTGTTGAGTTTCATAATTTAATTTACAAATCTTTTTTAATAAATTCTATTAATTAATTTAATAAATAAAATTGATTCTAATAATTCAATAAACTCTATATTCAATTCTACAGTATTTAAAACTGTTGTTGTTATGAGTACAATAGTGAGAAGTGAATTTTAATTTATATTGTCGATTGACAAGTTTTGGAGTGACCCTTTCCTGTTCCACCTATAGACAGATCGTCATGTCCTAAATACAGTTTGATTCGTTTGGTGTGCAGAAACTCCAGTAGCCTACACAAAGCTCTTACTGTAACCCTGTTGAACTCACTTGGAATTGCTTGGAATGTGAATTCCTAACCAGGTCTGCTTGTTCAATGACTAAAATGGCAGCAATTTACACACACACACACACACACACACACACACACACACACAAATCACACAAACTCTTATGGTTATAGCCACAATATGGAGTGAGGTAATATAATTTGAAAGAGATTGTCCAACAAAATTACCATTGTGAAAAGGCTGTACATGTATTAACCATATATAACTATTTTTAAATGTTCTGGCAGTGACATTTAAAGCCAAATGCAACATTTGTTCAGACATAAATGTGTAAATGAGTGTGGTTTCTCCATTATTTCATGTGATGAATGATCTATGCTGTTGAACTATATTTTCTAACTGGGCACACAACAGTTACTGATATAGCCAAGCCTGGCTTACTGCAATTCCTTCCATAAATTCTGTCCCACGTTGGCTGTAACTGAGGTCATCAAAGACTTTTACTGTATTAATATCCAAACAGTGGAATAGGCATTGTTTGTCTAAACAATCTACTGATTTTACATGGACATTTAAAAATAAAATAAAACTATAAAAGTGCAAAGACTATTTGTTTCCTATGTAATCAACACTTTTTCTCAATTCTTCTTCTTCTTTCAGCTTCTGTTCTATTTTATTAAGGCTTACTACAGTGGCTCATGACCTGCAGTGGACCTGACCAGGATAGTTTCATTTCCGATGCTCACCCTGACAAAACCATCCCTATCTATCCAGCAATCAGCTCTAAAATGTCCTGGTTTATGCACCCTGGAATTCTTATTGGGCAATATCTGGCAGCATGTTCTTGGACCGTATGTGGTAACCAGCAAACCTAGAGAATTACATAGGCCCAAAAAGGACATCAAAACTGTGCTGCCCACTTTAATTTTGTCTCTACGCTCCACTCCAAGTCTAAGGTGCTATGTAGGTGTAAAAAAAAAAAATTAAATGTGCCTTAACTCGCATTAAATGTGCCACACAATGTTTGTCTTTGTGAGTCTTGTTGTCAAACCATCAGATAGCTGGAATGATTTTTATTTCACTGCTTTATCCATCACCCAACGGCACTTTGGGAGCTCTTTTAAGTATGTCCAAATCAAGCTGCAACCGATAACAACAAACAGGATTTACCTGACCACAGTTTGCCAGAGTAGGTTAAGCCTGGCCCCGCCCACTAAGCGTTTACTTCTTACAGAGTAAACTTTAATGACTTTGTCTTCTCAGAAAAGAGAAAAAAGAGAGAGAAAAAGCTTGAGTATTGATCTTTTTACAAGAGTATAGCTTGATATCAATACCGACGTTGATATTATAGATATTTAGATATTATCGATATTTGGATCGATTCGCTCACCTCTATCATATATACTTCAACCCTGACCAGGAAAAAGCAATGTTACGCATGACATTACACTGTCTGCTCGATGAACACCATATAAAGTTTGACCCTGTGCTCTTACTCCAGCTTCCAAAAAAGCTTGGATATGCAGAAAAATGATCGTCAGAATATGGACATCAGAGAAATGCTCTAAAATGACTAGATTTCAGCAAATCGACTCGGTTTACTCTGTTTTGTTTCTGATAAACCAAGCAATTGGACTAAGGAACAATAAACAAGTGATTTATAATACAAGATGACAGTATGAGTATTACAGCAACTGTTTTGTCATTACAACCGAAGTTAAATGTGTCATCTGTGTAAATCCAGACCTTCTCATTGTTGAGTTTATAAACCCAAATATAAAGCTACTGTTACTGGTCTAAGCAATGACATCATTCCCACATTTTTAAACATTTCAGCAGGGTCATAAAATATTAGTGCTATCAAAGAGCTGTTGAAACAATTAAGGATGAACTTGAGTCTTCGAACAAATAGATATTTGCCATGACATGAACTCACATTTCAGCTCCCAGCAGTGACTGAGGTAAAGTTTGAGGAAGAATACAAATACTATATTACCCACTTAGTGTTTATTATAAATCTATTGTTTAGTATGTAAAAATTCACAACCTTTTGTTTAGTGTATACACAATCCATTCCAAAAGTATTTGAACAGCAAGGTCAATCCCTTTATCTCTGCAGTAGACTGAAATCAGTTTGGCATTAGAAGATGAATATTAGACAATAGATCAACATTTCAGCTGTTATTTCCAAGTATTTACATCTGGATCTGATACACAGTTCAGAAGATAGCACAGTTTGTCTGAATCCAAGCCTGTGACCCACTGATATCAACTTCTGCATTTTTCTTTTGTGATACTTTTCCAGGCTTTCAAAAAAGTATATTTCATGTGGTTATTGTTTTAGACAGTTACTCCTCTTTAGAAGGTAAAATTCATGTTCTCTAAGGTTTGGGGGAAAGTTTGGAAATTAATTAGGCCAGTCTAAAACCTTCCTTTTCTTGCCCCTGGTGAACTCTTTTGTAGTTTTGTGTGTTTTCCGTCATCATGATGCTGCATAATAAAGAATTTTTACATCAGTTTCAGTGAATGTTTCTTTAAATTTACAGCAAAAATGTTTCCGTAGAAGTTTATTGTGTTGCTGCCCTCATGTATGACATTATCAAAGAAAAATATGTGGGCAGTGATTGATTTTCCATCTTCTCTCAGCTTAACAGTTGTTTGCTTTTCATGTTGATTACTACTCTATAACTACAAATGCACAGTTTGCTCAGGCAAATACCACATCTGAAACTGCGTGTAAACATTCTGTATTATTAGTTATCTGAAAAATAAATAGAACAGATCACACCAAAACAACAAAACACATCCCAGACAGTCACATGTGCCAATACTTTTGCTCACCAGAAAAATGGGTGGTTTCAGACAAAAGATAGAGAATATGTAGATCTATACAGTAATGAAGTTCAGTGTTATGTAAAGACTTTGCAGGTATGGTTTGAGTCAATGTGTTAGTGAATCAAAGGGTTAATGCTTTTGTGTATGGCTTTGATCTCAACAAACTATATTGGTTGTTTCAAAATGACAACATTCTGCTTCCTGGATATGTATGAGATCAAATGCTACAGCTATTAAATTTACCAAATCACAAATGTTTAATGTAATTTCATAAAAAAATCTTCTCCTAGCTTTTCCTTGGTAGATAGACCTTGGGCTTTTTACTTGTGGAAACATTTCACAACATTTACTTTTCTGAAAAATATGCCAACAGAACTGTTACTCTAATTAAAGCAAGATAAAGTTAGAAGGTGAAAATGATAAGCATGACATATGATTCTGCATTTCTAATTAATTATTATAGTAGTTGTTTAAAAGGTGAAAGAAAAAAGCTCACGAAGCTGTTAATTAACTATTTTGTAATTATTGTTTTAGCTGTTTCAGCCTACCACGTAACTAGCATTTAATATGTTGAAATGAATATTTAATAGAGCAAGTTTGTAAAGGTTGTCTCACATGGTTCTATTTTATCATCCATCTGTTACTTATTCAGAAAATGACTAAGATTTACTTAGAAAACATGTTTAACAGTATACCCAATGCTGTAAGCTTGTAATGCTTGCCCAATAAAAACAACTTGGAGATAAGTAAAAGGTAAACCAATGTAAATAAATCCATATTATTTAAAGTTTTAAAATCTTAACTTAAAATCCTACTTTTAGAATAAAAAGTTTGACATTTGTCAAAATACCCATGTATATACTGTACACTAAGTAGTGTATATATGATACACTACTTACAAGCACCCCTAAAGCATATTTTACCATAGGTGGTGCTCCATTCCTGTTTTCCTGTCGTCACCTCATCTCATGCAGCTTTAGTATAGTGGTTAAGGCAATGGACTAGTAAGCAGAAGGTTCACTAGTTCAAACCCAGTCACACTCGGATAGGCACTGTTGGACCCTTGAGAATAAAAGTGTGAACTAAATGAAAAACTATGGTTATGATGCCATAAGTTGCTGCCTTTATGTTTGTGTTGCAATATGCAATGTGTACAATTGTTTTGGGAGACAATAAGTTGGACTATTTAGACTAACAATTATAGTGCTATTTCCCTAAACATGCTAAGAAGTTTAGGCATTAAAGATATTTCATTGAACATGTGTATAAAGCAAGTATATATTAGAAATAAAAGTTTGTTTCATTTGCCATCATTATTTTATTGTTAATAATTATGCATGAAACAGACATTCAATATCCATATAAAAAGCGTGGTGGTGAATCATGTTGGTTTTGGAACATATTTTAAAGTTCAAGAAAAGACACTGAAAAGACATGAAATTCCCTGTTTCCTGTATGCTTATCCAAAGCTTGTATCTTCTGACAAAAGGTTACCTTTTTGATCTTTGCTGTGACAGACTCTCCAGAGCAGTGTGTTTGCGTCATAGACTGTATTAGATAGCAAAAACTAAAGTGGCTTGCTCTGTTGTCCCTATCTAAGTAAAAGGGCAGCTGATAATTATAAAGTCAGAGCCTTTCCTCGTTCAGACTGAAGGATTTTGGAGCTCTTACACCAGAACTGTTCTGGAAGCTTTGATACGGTTCAAAATCAAGGCCATTTAGAAAAGGAAAACAGAACAGCATTGCACATGCTACTGATTGAAGCTTAAGGACTTAATAAATGTGTTTTTAAATTAAAGACAACTGTTTATCATTAATCTTTGTATAATGCCTACAAGTTGCTTGTAATTTTTAATCATCTTCATAAACAAATAAGTACAACTCAGTTTTGGATGGCTTACAACCTGTCTCACGAACATCCTTTGTTAAGTTTCTCATGCCATGTATCAAATAAACAGACAAAGTGCAGATACTTTCAAACTCCATGACAGCCCATTGTCTGCTGTTTAATACAACAGAACTTGTTTGTTTTGGCCATGAAATACACAGAACGCCATCTGCCAATTTCTCTAAGCAAGTGCTTTGGCAACTTCGGGGAAAAAATGTAATCATTATTGTGGCTGAGGAATCCTTTTTATGTTCCAGTCTAGATCAGTGCTAGGTTTCCAAAAACCCTTTAGCAAACATATTTTTCTTATCAACTGGTAATTGCTTTATTAATACTTTAAACACAACATGATAGTTTGCATACCTGACTTCTATGATTCCTTTTATTTGACATGTCCGGATGTATGAAACAGATGGGTGAGTTTAGCGATTTTTTTCTTGAGAGTGACAGCAACAGGAAACCTTTGAACTGATGCCATGTAACTGTAGTAACATTTCAACTTGTCATTTTATGTTAGTTCTGCAAATTTTCCAGGTTCTGCACAATCTTGCCAGAGTGCATTGAGAAAAGTACACATAGCATATAGTTTGTACATGTGTATTGTCTGAGAATAATTTCCATATGTTTCTTGAGAAGACCTGAAACAGCTGATGAATATACATCAAAGTAGCAGATTTAGTTCCTATAGTATATTCCTCCCAACGGCATGATTAAACTAAAATTTATCATGTATCAGTAGCTGCTATAACCAAAAATACATTTAAGAAGCTCTTCAAGGATTCAGTAGGATTAGCTTTGTCCAAATTGTCCAATGTTTTTTTATGCCAACACCTTTAATTTGAGTGCTTTATAGAATGATCCACCTTGACTGAGAAAAAGTAAAACAATTAAATTAAATAACTAAATGA
>JAOTRQ010000029.1:3429904-3441617 GCA_028565875.1 Hoplisoma paleatum
ATATATATGTGTGTGTGTGTGTGTGTGTGTGTGTGTGTGTGTGTGTGTGTGTGTGTGTGTGTGTGTGTGTGTGTGTGGATGTTGTAAGTGCTATACTTGACACCGAATTCACATTCTTAATGGATTTATGACGAAATGCTCATGACTTTTCGCATAATTGAAGTATTTGATTTACAAAGAGGCCTTTATCCAACACTTCCAGCAACAAGTATTGTTAGAAATGACTCTACAAGCTTCACAACTTGTATTTGGGTAGTTAATCTCATTGTTTATTCCAGATCCTCTCAAGCTTTGTCAGATCAGGTCTTTGGCTGGGCTGCTCAAGAAAACTCAGACCCTATACAGATAATCTTTTACCTTGCCAGAGTCCATTATATGCCATTTAGCAAAGCCTAAGCAGGGCGTTATTTGCATTTTACTTAACAATGACTTCTATGCCGCACTCTTACATAAAAACCTGATGTAGGGACAGCTGCAGAAATGGTTGATCATTCAGTTATGGCTATGGTTAAATCTGATCCACTTTCTAAATTCTTTTCTAAATTGTACTGCTCGGTCTAATAGGTGCAGTCAAACTTGCTAAATGTGAATCCTTTTGGCTACTCTCCTTAGGGTTGCCACAACAGCTTGTGATCTACATTATTGATTTGGCTTGGTATTTACGCTGGGTGCTTTTCCTAACTCAACTCTACTGTTTATTTATTAAAATGCACAGTTTTGTGAATCCTTGTGACTAAGGTGGTGCCCAATTGTCCAGTGGCAATTTTAAATTTTTCAGATTCTCTTTGCTAATGAGCTAGAAGTAATTTCTGCTGCTCCACCTGGATGCAAGCTGTAATCAATCATATTCACCGTATTCTCTGTGATCATAAGAGGAGTTTAAAATCTGTAAACTGTTGGAGAATGTTCCATAAACCTTAAAAGCTAATATATGGTGGGCAACTAAAATATAATATTTTATCTATCTTCCACCATGGAACTATTGCCCATTGGTACCAGACACCTTGGCATCATATTTTAATCGTATAGTTTCTTTACATTCACTACATTGACACCCATCTGGAAAACCCTCTCGAGCTTGCAACTGGCAAGAACTGCAGTGATTCGGTTAATCCGTTGGCATGTCTTTGAACTGTGGGAGGAAACCGGAGCACCCAAAGGAAACCCAGACAAAGGAAGAACATGCAAACTCCACACAGAAAGTTCCTGGAGGTTGAACCGAAAGGAAGGCAGTATAATCTATTAATGGATTATTTTAATTATTGTATGTACAGTTTAACGGTGCAGATTCAAACGAATAAAAAGTATGCTCACCCCAAGACTGCCATGATAGGCCTTTGTATAGTGCAACTGTACAATATTGGTAAGATGGGTGAAGGGGGCAGGGTTGGGTTTATTTTTATTAGCAAAGAATAAGTTATTAACATCCTTTAATACATACACAATGTGATATAAACCGACACATATATGCAGATGTAAACACGCGTGTGTGTGTGTGTGTGTGTGTTAACGTTTTGCTATGGTTGAGCTCGGCTTCATGTTACGCACACACCCCTTCCACATTAGAGTTCAATCCGGTACTGGGAGGAGACTCTACTCCGGGTTTGCTATGTTACAGTGTGTGTCGGTAAAATGGCTGTATGAGCCTCGTGCTAGCGTGATCCGTTCCTCTGCTCTAGTCTAGTTCTGTAAGAAACCCCCACAAATTCCGTGTTGGGTAAATTAATTCCTTGGAAACTCAGTTCGGCGCTTCTTTTCAGAATCAACGCAGTGGTGGAGGTGCGGGCCGGCTTGAGTCCGGCTTTACTGGCTGGGGGATGAGACCAGGCTCGGGCAGATGGTTGTAAAACTGTTGTATTTACGTTTCAATGTTTAGCGCTCGATTGTGACTCGACTCGGCAAGAGAGAGAGAGAAAGAGAGAGAGGGTTATCATGGCCGCTCAGGTCGCTAGCGCTACCTCTCTCAACAGCAGCTCGCCTTCCGAGCTAAAAAAAGCGGATCGAGACCCAAAGGAGGAGTCGGTACCGGTCGAGAAGCAGCAGGAAAATAAGGAGCCGGGATCTGAGAGTGGATCACCGGGCCGCGGCGAACTGCATGACCGGCCTGAGCCTGGCAATGCTATGGCAGCAGGAGGAGGGGAGTCCGAAATGAAAAACGGCAATCCTCCGCGGCTCCCCAATAATCAAAATGATTCGACTGGACCTGAAGCGAATAACCACCCGGGTATGGCGCACCAGCACCACCCGTCAGGATTTGCGCCGCCGTCCTACGGCTACGCGCACCACTACTCACGGGGCCCTTTTCATCAACATGGCGGACAACAAAGCCCTGGCATGGCAGCCGCGGCCCCCAGCAGCATGATGGAGCCGTATGGACCGAACTCACACGAACACGGCTTTCCGAACCACCAGTTTAACAACTACGGCCAGTTTCCAAACAGGGCGCCGTATCCGGGCCCGGGCTATGGAATGAGTTCGCCGCGTAGCGCTCCGGCTCAGGCGGCTAAACAGCAGCAGCAGGCAGCGGGAGGATCTCCCACTATGGCCGCGTCATATAATAATCAGCGTTATAACATTGGAAACCCGCAGGCTGCATCGACACCGACTCTAAATCAGCTCCTAACGTCTCCGAGCTCCAACCGCGGTTACAGTAATTACCAACCGAGCGACTACAACAACCAGGAAGGCGCTAACAAGGGAGATATCAATCCTGCCGCTGCCCAGTATGGAGGCGGCCATCCGGGCTGGCAACAAAGAAGCCATCACCCATCTCCGATGAGTCCGGGTAGCACGGCTCAGAGTCTCGGTAGAAATCAGGTAAATTCAGGTCTACAGGAGCCGATTTTCTTACTTCTACCAGACCCTGAACACACTAGCGTGAAGTCACGGTAATCCGCACAGCCACACGATTCAATAAAACGTCACTAAAACAAATCGAGGTTTGTCTAAACGCTCCGTTTTGAGTCGCAGTTCACAACTCGGGCGAATAATAACCCGAGAAATGAACCCATTCGACCACAACCGGGGTGAATTTTGAGCTAAAATGCTAAACTCGAGTTTAGCAGGCGTTTGTATTACCACGGTTCGTACTAACACTGCTCCATACACCGCGCCCGCCACTTAATGTTTGGGGTTAAAACTGCTTAAATGGGCAAACGTTTTGCCTTGGACGTATTTATTTAGGTGTTGAATCGTCTCACAAACCAGTGTTTACGAAACAATGTGTGGAAAATGTGTGGAACACCGTTACCGAGCGTTTTGTTAGCCATTGTCTAGGTAGGAGATGGAATAAAATGGCTGCCTGTTTTTTTTTTTTTTTACACAACTTGCTGCCCACTAAAGCGGTTCTTTTCTAGCATGAAAATCCGTCCATTCAGACTTTAAGGTTGATTTTTTTTGTCCTTTACGAAAAAGTAAAGTTCATTTATTATAAAAGTGTTGTACGATGTGTGTTTTGTGTATAAATGTATTTGCTGCTGGATCGAGAGCCAAATGGGTGAAACGTATCGTCAAGTGGGTGAAGGTTATTTATTCAGCGGCTGGGCTTTGTGCTTGATTCGGATTCTTTACTATTTTAAAAAGGTAGATATTGTGAATTAGTGAGTAGATAGGCAGATAGTTTACACTGCTCCATGTGTTAAGCATATTTAGTTGAAGTGTGTGTTGTAGTTAGTGGACAATCAGGCCAGTGGACACGTCCTTCATCGTGTCCATAACCTGTGTGGTTTAATTACATTAGATGTCAGTGTAACAAGTGTAAACCACTTAAATCCACGTCCATTTGTTTACTTGTATTCACATTGAAGGCCGGGGAGGTCAGAAGAAGCGGAGATGGTGTGGTTTTGAGTGCCGAGAGTGCAGCTCGGACTGGGTGTTTGTGTTGAGTGAGCTCAGGGCTCATTTGAAAGCAGTGAGGATTTGCTTTGCTTTGGGATTTGAATTGTGGAGGTAAAAATGCTTCTGTCAGAGGCAGGACACAGTTGGTCTCGGGTTGACACGCCAGCTGAGATCTGATTGGCTCTTGCCACTGCGCTCTTAGCCATTTGTAATTTCACATGATGGAAGGCAGCAACAATTTCTCAGTAAGTAGCCTGAACTGTCTCCCTCTCACTGTAATGCTCCCTCTCCATCCATCCTCGCTATCCCTTTTCAGATCTTTTTATTTTATTTTACTATTTTAAATATGTCCCATTCTTTGGGTTTATGCACATCTTGTTCATCGTTGATTACATTTTAGAATCCTGCTTCATTCGCACCATCTAAATTTCACACGGTTTGGGATTTCATACGTGCACAAAATTTCACAAGGTTGGTTTGGGATGTAATTTCTGACGGTTGGGACCTACACGTCAAGACTACAATATCAAGTCCAACTCGAAGTACAAAAAGGGGCATTATAGTATGTCTTAATAATTTAATAAATGTGTAATAACCATAATCTAAGTTTACACTAGTAATAAGGGCCGCCAAAGCTTAGTGGTCAAGGTACTAGTCTAGTGTTTCCGGACTCAACAATGCCAGGTTGCTGATGTTGGGCCCTTGAACAGGGCCCTTTACCCTGATAGCCTGTTCAGTCAAAATTTGTAAGATGCTTTGGATAAAAGCATCTGCTACAAGCCGAACATGTAAATGACATGACTGTTGTGACCAATAAAGTGCACAGTATGATTTACTGTTAGTAAATTTGTGATTTGGCTTAAATGATCATGGTTACCTATTTTTTATATTTGTTATTCTTTTTGTCTAGTTTTGACATAAATAAGCCAACAAATGAATTAGGACATTGATTAGCAACTATTTTTTTAAAGGTAATGTAGAGTAGTTAAGATTTTTTTTAATTAGCCGAACATATATATGATAATCGAATCAAGGTTTAATTGCATTTATGACTGCACAGCCATAATATTAATAAACTGTGAGGATAAATATTCAGGAGAAAAAGGTTTGTGCAGCATATGTACAGTTAGAGGTGTTGTGTGTGTGTGTGTGTGTGTGTGTATATATATATATATATATATATATATATATATATATATTACACACTAATTTAAATACATACCTGATCTGACCTTTTAATTGAAAATGTAGTCAAAAGTAGAGCTAATTTGGCAATGATTTTTTAGGGCCAAAGCACCTTGTGAGCGAGGACTTCTTGTTTTTGCTTTGTTTAAACCCATACATCTTTGATGGCTATATTCAGGTGCTTGAAAATGAATCAAATCTGGTTAAATTCTTTATAACTCAATGTTGACTTGATTTTTGATTTCTTTTACAGAAATGGTTGCAACATTTAGGGGAGAAATGACATGTTTGTCTTTATAATTTTTAAAACCAAACCAATTATATCTTTGTGGTATCAGGTTCATGTTGTCAGTGTTTCGTAGGTTAGACTTTGTTATATAAATTTTCCTCTCGCATTATTTGGTGCTGCAGAAGAATGTTTATTGTAGTGCACTGAT
The DNA here is from genome assembly GCA_028565875.1 of Hoplisoma paleatum. Lineage (NCBI taxonomy): Eukaryota > Metazoa > Chordata > Actinopteri > Siluriformes > Callichthyidae > Hoplisoma > Hoplisoma paleatum. Next base: position 3,435,364 of record JAOTRQ010000029.1, read on the forward strand.
ACGCTCTGCTATTTTGTAAGAGACAAACAGTATTATTTGAGATGTGTGGTCATTCAGTACAAGATTTTGCAGCCATGTTTTCAGTGTGTTTAGGCACCCACATGGATTTGTGTAACTTTCTATTTAAATTTATTTTCAATCATTTTTTTAATTTCCGATAATGTTGAGCGATGACACATCACTAGGCATTACATAAACTTTCCTTACACATTTATCATTTATTTGGTTGGGATAGGGACATTGAAAAATGCACAGATGTAAGGTGAACATGATCAGCTCTCAAAGCTATTTTGATGCAAAACCTGATTCCAGATCTCTAGGGCACACAAATTAAATTCTCTTTTGTACATATTACAATGTGTGTAAAAGCCTGATTAGTATTTTTGTTATGTGCCAAACACTACTCCTATGACTTGTACAGCAGCCGAACAATTTTTTCACCCGCAAGTTAAGAGATCTATGTAGCACAAGAGTTATGGACCAACTTGTGTTATCTTGTTTATGCGCAAATGCATTTGCTTAGCCAGCCAAGGTTGTAACAGTGGCAAGACAGCCCAAACTTTATACCTAGTGATAATAAGTGGTTTAGTGATTGCTGTTGCTGTTAAAAATACAGGAATACCACTAAAATATTACGTTAATTGGGTTTCTTAAGTCTCGATCATATAGACCTACTAAGCGATAAAGAAATGTATTTCCAACTATTGTGATTGTTGATTAGTTGGTTCAATTCAGTTTTTAGACTATCCATAGTTATCAATATTTATATAAAACCAAAAAGCTTACAACATATATGTTTAAGAATCCTTTGCTCTGGTGGCTCAGCCTAGTATGTAAGCTTGCACTGCTGAGATCAGTGTTTCAGTCTCAGCAGTGCTATCTGCTGGTCGAACATCTACACAGACACGATTGGATATGTCTGGATCAGGATGGGTAAAACCCTGTGCTGAACTAGACTTTGTACTTCTAAATGTTGTCACATTGATCAGGATACAAGAATAAATAAATGTGAAATAAATTTGTACATACTTTAATACTTGTACATTTAAATAGACTAAACCTATTCTGTTTTTGGTATATTCCTGCAGTCACATACTTAGGGTCCTATATTTTGCTCAGTAGGTTTGACAGTTAAGGATTCAATAAACAATGTAGAATATAGGCATTCATTTTATTTATACTTAAATGAAAAATTGGTAAATTGGCTGCACACTTGCAGCCGTTTGCTCTTACATGTAATACCTTACATACAATAATACAATTTCTGATCTTCAAGTATTTGTAAGTTTCTTCCTTGAATTGAGTTATTGACTGTGGTCATTCAGGCTGCAAGGTGGCCATTTGTTACTGTTAAAAAAATTGTATACAGACATCAATCCGTTCTAGTCTTGGGATTGTTTTTCTTATGTGTATTTAACTTGGCGTAACTGAAGTAATCGTTAAAGATAAAAGTTTTAATTTAATATGTTTCACTATCTTTTAAGAAAGCATCACGTCTTGATGACCTATTTACATGCTTTATGCTATAATCACTATTAATATATTATTTGTAGATGCAATACTTTGCAAGTAAATGTGCAGTCTTGGGTTTTTATGATTTTTTTTTCAGAGACCGTGCAGCTGAAAAAACACCATGTTAATTGTAGTTTTATGACCATGTCCACATTTGATCAAATGGCTGGAATCTGGTTACAATAGTGTGGTGGGTTGAGCATGATTTAATATCGGACAATTTTGAATTTAAATGCAATTCCAAAAATGTGAGATGATGTCAATTAGGAAAAAATATGGCCTTTCATTTTTTTCCTTTACGCTATTGAATAGTATATAATTTTATATCGGAATGTAGATAGCCTGTGTTGTCTTAAGACAAACACCAATGTGGTGCATGATTGCTATAAATGTCTTAACGTCCCTCATTTGTAAAGGTGTTCCCTTTCACTTGAGCTATGTACTTTAGTTTTACATGAAGGTGTAGCCCGATACGAACACCATATAAAAGATTGTTTTTGTTGCTCTTCTCTTTGGTTTGTTATGGTATTTAGAGAGCGACGACTGCTGTGTGTACTTGCTGCCCTCTGCTCATAAATCGGAGTGCCAGTATCCTCCCCATCCCCCACAGCCAATCAAAGAGCCCGGCCAGCATCCTCTCCTGCCAAGAGAGGAGAGAGCTTTCACTTTATCTTATGCAGATTAGCCATGTGCTGCCTGTATTTATTTGTTTTCTTTTTGGTTTGGAAAATATTAAGTTGCTGTGACTCAGCCCCTTAACACTAATTTGTTTAGTTAAAGAGGCCATCTGTCAGGTCGGGTATGCCTTGTAAATACAACTGAAGCTTTACTGAGTGGAAACCATGCAGTTTAAATACAGATATTCTGTTATCACTGACCAGATCTTGCACAATAACCATGCACTTAGATGGTCAATCCTATAATGATCTCGTTGTCTTCTTGAGATCGTTGTAGACCCAAATGCTTTTACTTTTCCCCCTCCTTGCAGCAACATTTTATCTTTTGGTTCATCTATTCCACGTTGATGTCCATAATCAGTTTACGTACTAATGATGATAATTGCGAATCATCAGCAGACAGTCCATTTTACAATTATGATGTCAGACTAATATAATCTATATTATAATAATATAATAATTATTAGATGTTATTGTACATATTGATCTAATTAAAGTATAGGTATAATTTTTTATACACTGTCTTTATTCTTCTTTTATATACAAGTTCTACATGATTTTCATTAAATACACTTACAAATTCTACATTGTGCATATTGCTCTAATTAAAGTATACATGTAATTTTTTATACTGTCATTATTTTTATATACAAATTTTACATAATATTCTTCATTAAATACATTTACATAAAATACATCTACATGATCTAGATATTTAGCTTCACGTGTTAGTATAAAATTAAAGCTTTGGACCCCCTTTTAGATGAACTGTATGACTTATGTCTAGAGGTGCTTTAGGTTTAACAGCGTTACTATTCATCAAATGTAATATTTACCTTGTGGTGAGATTAAACACAATTAGCCAAAGTCTGTTCTACAAATGTTTAAAAAGATGGGAGCACATGCCTACATTTCACATAGTGATTTATTCTGATCAATCTTAAATCATATTTTTTAACAGGGTTGTTTATCCTCTATTTGTATTGCTTGTTTTTTTACATTTGAAAAAATGTACATCACAAGCAAATTTTGTACCTACTTCAGAAATAAGTTTTTAAAATGTAAATATTAGTAAATTAATTGTTTTTTAAAGTAAGATTATACATATAAACTAACTGTTCTCGTGTTACATTTGGTTTTAAAATTGCAGTTATTGCATCAGCGGTTGTGGATTGTTGCATCTCTAATATCCTCACATGATTTTTTTTTTATCCTATTAATAATTAGGCAACCGTATCATACAAACTGTTGAATATGGTTGAGTTTCAGTTGTGGACAATTTGTCAGATTTTAATGATCAATGAATTCACCTTGAAAGTAAAAACTATTTCGATTAAAATAGTCAAGTACTTTCATTTATTCTGAGTTTTGACTGTGTATTAAATCTGATTTTGCCCTTTGTGTTCTCTACTCTTGAACTGTTGAGTAATTTATAATTCAATTAGGAACCTTTGCAGACTTTAAATGTGATTTGGCGACTGTCTTTTAAGGATTTATACTTATTCCTCTATGTTGAATGTCATTTACGTTTTGCCAAAATGTTTTTTTTCTATTGAGCAATAGAAAAAAGAAAAAGCTGGTTTGGCTCAGGCTCAAATAGCATTACAGCTGGGATGTGTTAAATATTCGGCAGACTGCCCTGCTTTTGAAATGAGTTATATTTAGCACAGTTTACTTCCTTAACTAAGAGAGAAAAGGTAACGCTCAGGTTAATAACCGTGGGAAATGGCGACGGGGTTTAACTCCATTTTCTTTCGCTCACTTGTTCACATGTTTAGTAGTTACACGTATTCTAATTACACTATAGTTGGACTATAGCTGGACATGGTCTTATTTTGAATTGTAGTCTTATTACACTACAGTGCTTGAGCTTTACATCATGGACCGATGACTGGTCTTTCTACTTTAGGATATTGCAATAGCTAAGTGCTTGGTACTGACACCAAAGAATCATGACGAGCGATTGGTCACTCGGGCTCTGATATAAATTCCAAACAAAATAAACGCCAATTTCACCCTAACTGATTGAGAAGGCGTTTCACATTTCTGATGGAACAAGGCTTATGGCTTTTGGTTGTTCCGAGTTTATTTCTTTTGTCCGTGGAACAGTATTCAAACATTGGGGTCATCGGACTGTGTGGTAGCAATTACATGGTGTTTGCTGGCGGTTTCTTTAAATTTTTTTGTTCTCATCATAAAAATGGGTTCTGGTGTAATTCACAGGATTAGGTCTTAAATATTTGGTCCCGTGCAAGTTTAGATGTCAAGGTCCGTCACCAGACTCCAACTGTTTGTAAATTGATTGTTTTAATTCAAAGTCTTGGATATTACATGCATAGAGTTTGATTTAAAGTGACTGGCTCAGCTTAAATGAAACTCTTCCACAATCACCTGCTTTTATACACAAGGCTGTTGATGTGTAGGTTGTGTTGTTGAATGAGTTTCAGTTTCTACAGGGAAATTCATACAGAATTTATTACAAACAGTAGAATACAAGTTATTTTAAATATAAAAAATGAAACGACTGGGCATGTAAATTTTATGATATTCAAATACAAAGCATATGCAGAGAGGAAAGTTTGAAGTAAAAAATACTGTATTACTGGTTTCTTTAAAGCTATATTCTGTCACCATGGGTGTTAATCATGAGATAATGGGTCTTGCATTGACTGATATATTAGCTGGGTTCAGAAACCCAGGAAGTTGTCTACCTAGACAGCATTTTAGGGAGGCTGTTAAAATTCGTAGATGTTTTACTATCCTGCCTAGTAAGTCATCTCAAAATGAATCTGTAGTGCAGCGGTGCTTCTTGTCAACTTGGACATCAAGGCACATTTTTGACCACAGCCACTGAATTCTTTTGGCTGTTTACCTGGACGATTACTAAAATAAACTTATTTCTAGATTTTAACCCATTTATATTAGGCTGAAAATCTGAGCAAGTTACTGCAGACTATTACAGATCTGACTACAGATTACAGATATGTCAGAATGGATGTTATACTTCTGGGCCCTTACTCCTTAATTGCTTGGACTGTAAGTCACCATGGATAAAAGTGTGCTCGGTGTCGACTGTAAATGTATATATTTGTGAAATTCATATATAAGTAAATTTGCAGTTGAATAAAATATCCATGTCTAAAGCAGCTCTAGACTCTTGGCAATACCATTGCTTTATTTGATATACTGCTGGTATATTATGGTAGCATGCAACAGTAACCCCTAAAAAACAAAATCTTTTAAAAAGTTCTAATTTGACTTGTCTTTTTGGCTTTGAGTAAAAAAAAAAAAAAAAAAGATTTACCTGAGAAATTAATTGAGGCTTTTCTAGACCAACATCTATGCCCATCCAACTTTTTCTCTTGATGGTGTTGGCTTTACCACTCACCCTACATAATTAGTGGTGTTATTATTGTGTTCATGTACAGCAGTTTAAAATGTACTTACCCATCTTGATTACTTGCTTTGGTTTGGTGAGCAAATTGCTGGTGAATAGCCACTTGACCACTGCTTTCATCCCTAAACGTATTTCAATAGTTTATTGAAGATTACCAATTATTTAAGTGTTCTTATTCCAAGAAGTAATCAAAGCCCTGTGTTTGGGGTTAAGTCACTAATACAAGCTTTAGCTATGTTTCAGCTCTGTTGTGTTAGTCTGGTTTTATTCCCGTATGTAGAAGGTCAGCAAACCACCAAACATAAGTGGATGCACGAAGTTGTCAATTGCTTTTTAATTTAAATGAAGTGTTTTAAAATCAGATGGCTATTTTGAAGAAACCTTCAATTAATCCTCTGTCTGAAGTGTTTGGAAAGTGATTGTTTATTTAAAATCGGACAAAGCCAATTCACTGACTGAACGCTAACACTGCTCAAACATAAATTTTGTTTGTTAGTGAGTTACCCTATTGGCCCGAGTATAAGCCGCACTTGTTTCCAAAATTTCGAACATAAAAAACTGCGGTGCGGCTTATTTACACGACCGATAAAATTTCAGTTGTAACAGAAACTTCAAATCTAGCTGCACATTTATAACACAACATGTTATGATGCACATTTATAACACAA
>JAOTRQ010000029.1:3442086-3459574 GCA_028565875.1 Hoplisoma paleatum
CTATTAGTCGATTAGTTGAAGTAAATGACGACCTCTGGTCGACCAACAAAATCCTTGGTTGTGGACAGCCCTAGTAATTATAAACCTAATATTTCTCTTTAGTAGAATATACAATATTGCTTGTGTGTGTATACACAAGCGACGAATATTTTCAAAAATTGAAGTACTAATAGTTTTTCATCATTTAACAAACTGCAGTGAACGAACAGAATGGACATCTAAATCAAATTAATATTTGGTGGGATATTTCTTTGCCTTCAAGTTAGCATCAATACTATGTTGTTCCAAACATCTTTGAGAACTAACCACATATTTTCTTGGATATAGACTTTCTAAAATCCATCTGCCACTCAATGTTGGGAACAAGGCTCTATAAGGCTAAAACCGTACATTTCAGGATTTCTTGAAGATGGTTCTTGATAACATTTGGTTGTATGTTTGAGGTTGTTGTCTTGCTGCAGTACAAATTAGGGACCATGAAGACCACTTCTAGCCAGACTTCTCTGGACAGTAGTTGGAATGCACATGTTAGTACACAGTTATGGAGAGTAAAAGCCCAAAATAAGTATAAAATAAGTATTATAATATACAATGGGTGTGTCAGACCAATATTAGCCTTTTTATTTTACAAAAACTAAAGAAATATGTAATGTTTAAGAACTGCTGTTGAAAGGGCTTCTTATATTTGAAATGTATGATGTTTTCACGTTAGCTTTGTGTACTGCACTGTGTGTTTAGAAACGGGACTATTGTACGTACGCTGTGGGTATATAAAGCGCTGTAGAGAATTTATTAGATTGATTTAGCAGAAATCATTATAAAGGCACTTATGATGTGTTCGTCCCTCAAATTGTTCTTTTTTTAATGTTTTGTCAGATGGGATATGGACAGCAGGGCCCAGGCGCTTATGGGCAGCAGGGGCAACAGCCCTATTATGGGCAACAAGGTCCGGGCCCTCATCCGGGTCAGCAGCAGTCACCCTATCCACATCCTCCCCAGCAATCAACCTCACACTCTCAGACTGGCCATCCCTACCCACAAGCCCAGCAGTCTCAAGGGCCTATGGGAGCACCTCCACAGGGCCCATCCCAAACCCAACCGAATCCATACCCTCAGCCTCCTGCATCACAGTCTACACAGTCCCCGTACCCTCAGCAGCAAGCCTCCCAGACCCAACCCCCTCAGCAGGGTGCCTCTCAGGCTTCTCCAGCGTCACAAGCTCAGTCCAGCTACACACCCAGCCAGCAATCTCCGTCTCAGCAGATGCCACAAGCACCAACATCAGCCTCTCAGCAGCCCTCGGTGCAAGGACAGCCACCCTACTCCCAGAATGCTTCGCAACAGCAGCAGTCGTCTTATTCACGCTTTCCTCCTCCTCCACCTCAGGTAACTATGCAGACTTTTAGTATTTCACTTGGAAATAGATTAGATTTTTACTTCCAAAACCCCAGTCAATAGAATTTGTAGAAACTCTTTTAAACAAACTATAACAGGTTTTACTATTCTGGAAGTGTCAGTTGGAATTGTTCCAGTTTAGCAAATAATATTTTTTAATTGGCAAGCACAAAAATTAAAAAATCCCAACTTTGTGCCGTATTCACAATGTTTCAAGAAAAAAAACGCTTCATATCAGCATAGCTTTGTGCTACTGGAACATCGTGCTTGTACAGAAAACAGCAGTCCTCAAAATGTACACTGTTACTGGTTTTAGTCATTAAGAAATCTTGGTTTATATAAAAACATATAAGTACATTAATTCTGTGCTTTTCTCCCAAATGTTGTGTATCCAATTCTCCTTAATCTGATGCATAATGAAATTAATTTCTGCATAATTTAGAATTCGCACTGTTTTTTAGAAAGAAAAGCTACTACAAGCGATAGCCTAGTGGTTAAGGTACTCTAGTATTGCTAATGATGCTGGTTCAGGTCTCACCACTACTGGTCTGTCGATCTACAAAACACTTGTCTCAATTAAGCTTATCCAGATAGAATACACAACATAAAACAGCACAATTGTGTTAATCATAGGTCACTGAAAAGTTTTGTTTATTTGGATTTAAATTTGATATCACTATATGCACCCATCTTTTCCCCTGTTGCATTAATCACTGGGCTTGTGTGTCTACTAGGAGATTTCCCAGGAGTCTTTTAGCTCACAGTCCGGTAGCGCTCCTTCCAGTCAGCCGGTAGCCTCCACTAAAAGCTCTTCGGAGGAAATGCAAGGACGACCCTCCAGTCTACCTGTGAGTCTGCTTTATATGTGCTAATGCAGTGCTAATACTGGTTAATAAAGCTGTCAAATGTTCACATTCTTTTATTGACCAATGTTTTTTTTAATTGATTTACAATTTCAGTTTTTTATGTGCACACTGCTATAAAGCTATGCACATTTTTCATATTAAGCAAATGTACTATGATCTAAACAAATGTGAAGCCATTCAACCAAAGATTTAATGATGTCTGGCAATGCTAAGATGGCTAAAGGTCTCACATAGCAGTGCATGAATTCACATTGTTAAAAAAACACCAACTTAATGTTCTCTCATCTAGATATGATCACAAAGCTCATTGCTACGATTGTAGTATTCCAGAAAGCCGAGTGAAACCCAGTACCCAGTAAACGGGTCTGTAGTGAATTTTTCTAGGAGTTGTTGGCTTACCAAAACTTTGTCAAAAACTCCTCCAGATAAATATTTATGAACTGCAGGCCTTGCATGCCCCACTTAAGGTCAGTGTACGTACATGTTAATTCTACAATAAGAAAAACACCAGGTAAACAATTGCATCCACGGGACAGTTAAATGGCACTAACCACTGCGTGATCCCAAGCTCCATGAAACTCTCTCCTTCCGAATGTCTTAAAGGAGAATGTCCACAACTCATAAGGGTTTTACAGCTCAATCTAAAGAGCTGACAACACTTGTTTTGAAGAGAACTTAATAATTAGCGCGATCATGTTTAATAACCTGTTAGTGCAGACTGATTTAATCAATTTGGGGAATGATTTTTTAAAAGTTATAAAGTAACTTAACTTAAGCTAGCTCTAGATTTTATTCATCAGATTATAAAAAGTGAAGTTGGCGAAGTCCCTGTCGTTTTGCATCCTGTGGTGTAATTGGTGCCAGTTTTGAATGTTTCTTTTACTTTACCACGAAATTACAGAACCGATGCTTCATCCTTTTTTCACATTTGCCACACAGACCATCTCTTGTACGGTCTACCGCTTTCAATTGTGTAACCATTTTACTGGTAGCTTAAAAACTTCACTTTATCCTGACATTTCACTAGTGGAGTTAAAAGCTTGCACTTGTAACGCTCGAGTTGCATGGCTACAAATTATAAAGGCTGCCAGAAGACGGCGCTGGCTTCGGAGTGGAGCGAGCCTGTCAACACTGAGTCAGCAGAAGTGCACTTAAAAGCATCCCCGAGTTGCCATAGTTACTGCTGCATGTGCAGTGGTTTTTTGTTTTGTTTTTTCCCCCTGGCACTCATTCAGATGAAGGCCAGCGGGTGGTTTGAGGTTGGTGACTGTGGCTAAGCAGGAGCTGTGCCAGAGTTCACTAGGTGCTTTTTTCCCTTTAAATGTGGTTCGTATGAAAGAAAAACTGATGTTTTATTGTTTAGCTTTTCAAATTATTAACTTTTGTGTTTTATATTACTTTGCTTTTGTTGTGCATGCTGAACTTTGCTAGTTCATGCCAGTTAGTTTAATGTTCTTATCGTAGTAGGTCAACTGTTTAGTATATTTACAAACAAGTTATGTTTGGGATAACCTTTTTTGCTCTTTGTGTCTGTCCCATGTTAAAGAAAAAGCCCCCAACTAGCCTTTATGCATTCTGTAATGTCTGTAAAACTCGCACGAAAGAACATTGACTAGCCATTTGTGTTTGCAATTGTGGCTTCAACTGTTGCACATTTTGGCCAAGTTGATAGCACAACTTAAGCGCTTGTGTGCTTGTGTGCCCATTGAACATTTAGGTCTTATTGCCATTCTGCATAGGTTTTGCAGAACGAGAGTATTCAACGTTCCATCCAGCATTCCATCTTCCCTGTGCATTTTATATATGCATATTATATAGTAGAATTGAAGAGAAAGTAGTACAAACATTTACCTGCAAAATGTAAATTACTGTCCTTAGTTCCCAAACCATCAGTGTTGCAGGCCTCAATTTGTACGTTGGTATTCGCATCACAATTAAATGTTTGATAAATAAAGCTTAAACGGAATTAACTAACAATTATTCTGTCATACGTTTTATATTACATTGTACCAGCAATCCAACATGCTTTTTTTTCTTCGTGTAGGACCTGTCAGGTTCTATCGATGACCTGCCCACTGGTACAGAGGGAGCGCTCAGTCCTGGGGTCAGCACGCCTGGAGTGTCTAGCAGTCAGGGTGAACAGAGTAACCCTGCCCAGTCACCATTCTCCCCACACACCTCCCCTCATCTGCCCGGCATTCGTGGCCCTTCACCTTCCCCGGTCGGCTCACCTGCTAGTACATCGGCCTCTCGCTCGGGCCCCCTATCTCCAGCAACCATGCCGGGTACATACCACTGATGAGAATCTTAGAATTATCCAGCAATGTCAAGCATACTTTTTAAAACACAAAATTATCATATTAATCGCTGCTGTTTTCTTATAGGTACTCAGATGCCTTCTCGTCCCCCTAGTGGTCAGTCTGATGGTATTTTGCACCCAGCTATGAATCAACCGGGCATGGGCCAGGACAGAGGTAAAGCTAAGCCCTTATGATTTCAGTTTAACTACATAATAACCTTGTTTATATCTTCTTAATTAACTGCTTACTTTTATTGACCAGGATTTATGCAACGAAACCAAATGCCATCCTACGGCTCCCCTCAGTCGGGCTCCGCCCTGTCACCTCGCCAGTCGTCTGGAGTTCAGATGCATGGGGGAATGGGGCCTTTTCAGCAGAATAACTCAATGAGTGGATATGGGCCTCAGAGTGGGCAATATGGCCCACAAGGTAAGGATTTCAAATGTGCAAAAATGAAAAGAATGAAGAGTTTAACTTTTGATTCTTTTTGACATTTTATTGCAAAGCAAAATGGTTCCCTCTTTTAGCCATTTGTTAACTGTTTTCTAAGTAAGACGTTTTGGCCTTGGTTTGCTTTTATTCGTTATTCTTATGAAGTAAATGATCGGAACTTGTAGGCACTCAAAGCTACAAGTCAATACTGTAGTTAAAATAGCCCCGGCAGCGTTTTATTGGAGACATTTTGTTAATCATGGCTAGGAGGAATGAGAAAATGCTTTTGGATTTCCACACACATCTTGAAGATTTTAATTTATATTTTTGTTGATCCAAAAAAATGTTGCTTGGCCTGAGCTATTTTTTTCTATGCCACGTTAGCTTTATAATCTCTGATGTGTGTACTTTTAAGCAGTTTTTTGAAACGTCGAGAGCTGCCGTGCTGTCTAAGTAGACAGACGTATAACACGTGTGAATTCTGTTAAGTCATCACTTATGAGAACAACACAACTTTGATTGTGTTGCATCCCGTGTCACTACACTGCCAAAGCATTGGGATGACATGATACAATGTGTTAGCATATCGACTATCTTCTACTGAATGTGCTTAAACGTGAAACTTTTCTGTACTTATAAAATCGAGTCAGCAGCCATGTTGATTTTTTTTAGTTAGGTGTTACGCTATGAATTGCGTCGAACATTCATGCGTACAACAGCCTGAATACATTAACATGCTTGACATATTTATTAAACATAAACCGTAGATCTAACTGAGAATATGGCTGTTTCATAACAGTGTATATACCGTGTTTATTAAACCTGATGCTGGTTTGTTAGCAAATCACAGATTATAATGTTCTACAGTTTGCAATTATAGACGCTACGCTCCTTTGTTTACCTGTTTTGGTATGGACTAAGTCTTTTTTAATGATCGATGTCTAATTTCACATGAGTCTGCATCGTCAAACCCAAAATCAGTGCAATAAATGCTGTTATGAATGTGTTACCATTTTTATCCTTAGCAATTGTCCTCAAATGGTTAGTTAGCAGAACTGAACACTTATAGCACAACAAAGTCAGCTTAGTACAGTTCGATTCTGACACCGTGTGGGCACATCTTCTTTTTGGACGTGCTCCCTGTGTCTTGCTCTCGGAGAGCCTAGTAGATCACAGTGCAGCTATTTTTAACCTGGGTGAAAAGAAGCAGCTGATGTAGCGCAGCAGACGTCAGTTAAGCTTCCACTGTGCCCGTACTCCAACAACACACTGGCAGACTCCAGGGTGTGCACTGCTTTTGGGCATGCTGGGAATTGTGTTAATATTGATTTCATCAATTTTGCGTTCATAATGAATGAATGAATGTTTCTGTAAGTTTGCCTTTAATCCACAAATGTTGATCAACTTTGATACAAAAGCAAGTTAAAATATATGCTTACAATGACCTTTTGTGTTACAATACTAGACGACAATATTGTAAACCATGAATGTTTTTAACTCCAACTACCGTGGAGTTCTTCATTGTGTTCTTTTATTTGCAAAAATTGTGTAATTATTTATTAAATGCTTTCTATCAGTAAGGTGGACGTACCTTGAACTCGCCAGTTAGTACTTTAGAGTTTAGAGTTTGAATTAATCATCATTTGGTGCTGCACAAGTGAAATAATTTAGAAAACGGATCATTTTTTATGCTTTGAGTCTGAAATAAAACGCTCAAACTTGAAAGTCCGAATGAATTTGCATGTGTGATAGATTTTAGAACAGCATGGAAGCTTTGCTATGATTAACTTGAAGAACCCAAACCCCCCTGTTGGTGCAAACAAATGAATTATACATGCTGCTTAATAATATAGATAGCTTGATTCACTGAGACTTTAATCGTTTTCTTTTTACCAGGTTACCCCAGGCAGCCAGGCTACAGCAGTATGCCCAATGCTAACTACTCAGGCCCTGGGATGGGTGGATCTATGAACCCCATGTCTGGGCAGGGAGGCGGGCCACCTTTTGCTGGAATGCCTCCTAATAGAATGCCCCATGGACAGATGGGCGTACGACCTTATGGACCCAACATGGGGCCCAACATCGGACCTAATATGGGACCTAATATGGGCAACATGCCCCCTCAGGTGGGATCGGGGATGTGCCCACCACCAGGTCTCAACAGGAAGCAGCAAGAAGCAGCCGTCATGCAACATGGCTCCACCAATTCAATACATAACAGGTATTGTGTATCTGTGTTTTCTTTGATTGTACAGAATTCATTTTCTTAGTAAAGCCTTCAGATAAAAGGATTTATATTGATACATTTTGTTTTGCTTTTCTAAACTGGAAAACACAATTGTTGCTCCGTTGTTGTTTTCTCTGCAGGATGCCTGGCTATCCCAACATGTCTCCTGGTATGATGGGCTCAGGACCTCCATATGGACCCTCCATGAATAACATGCCAGGAATGATGAATGCCCAGGGACCGCCGTATTCTATGGGTGGAAACATGCCCAATAACAGTGGTGAGCAATTACCACCTAATGGTTAACTATAGTAACAAATCTCCAGCGCTTGTGTTCATTCTGTGTTCGTTCTGTAATTAATTTTAAAGGGATGTCCCCTGGTCCAGAATTTGGCATGGATGGCAAACTGAACCAGGCACAGAAGATAAACAACAAGGCTGAGGGAACACCCAAGACTGAGGCCAAATCAAAGGTTTGCGTTCAATCTGCTCAGATAATCTTGATTTGTAATATACTTCATAATTTATTTAGTGCACAATAAAACTATTTACAATATTCACTTGGTCAGTGCCAATGAAAATGGGCTTGGTTCTTACACTATATCCAGTGCTAATTAAAAGCAATATTAAAGTCACTCCTATGCTTGGCTTTGTTTATCTGAGTATTTTCGAATTTTTAGTAGTTCATGGGAAAATACTTTCCACTGGGATGGTAGGAACTGATCTACTGGGCCAAGCACACCTTATGGCATTGAGCATGTCTGTAGCACCAGTTTGTGTCGTGCCATGTTTGTTAGCTTCATCAAGCTTGACTGGAATTAAGTTGTCTTAGAAGTTCACTTTGAATGTCAGTAATTCACATTCAGTACTAACATCGTCTCAATATTTTATCGATTTTTAGACAGCAGTAGTCGAACACTGGCTTTTATGCAATTTATTTTTTTAATGGCAGCAGCAAAAAAAAGCTGATTTATTCTTCTGCATTTGACAGGACACTATACAGAATGCTATTGCCTCAACAGTCGTTTTCCTTTTATAGTTCTAGTCGTGTCTTGGTCTATTCTATGCAGCGTTTGCTAAAACATCTAGGTTCAATGTTCAATTGTCCTTCATGCTCTTAGTCAGCCATGTGCATTGACCAGTTCATTGAAGAGCAGGTCGCATGCATGGGTAAATTGGGAGGGTTATTCTCTGGCTATGCCAAATCAGTTATGTGCTCCTAACTGCTGAGGGTTCTTCGCAGAGCTCATATTTTATTTTTTCACCTGCTTAGAAGTCTAGTTCCTCCACTACTACCAACGAGAAGATCACACGTCTGTACGAGCTAGGCTCCGAACCAGAACGGAAGATGTGGGTGGACCGCTACCTTGCCTTTGTCGAAGAAAAAGCCATGGGCATGACCAACCTGCCAGCTGTTGGTCGCAAACCACTGGATCTGTTCCGTCTCTACATGTGTGTTAAGGATATTGGTGGTCTTACACAGGTGAGCACAAGACAATAATAAGTGATCCGGTGGCTTCTCATTTAATTCCGGAAGCCAGTCTTGCTTACATCTGCTGTACACAAGCTGCTCTGGCCGATCAATGTGATCTAATGATTTTATTCGAAATGACTGATTGCAGGTGAACAAAAACAAAAAGTGGAGGGAGCTCGCAACAAGCCTGAATGTCGGCACATCAAGTAGTGCAGCCAGCTCATTGAAGAAACAGTACATTCAGTGTTTGTATGCTTTCGAATGCAAAATCGAGCGTGGAGAAGATCCACCACCAGACATCATGTCTACAGAG
This sequence comes from Hoplisoma paleatum, assembly GCA_028565875.1. NCBI lineage: Eukaryota > Metazoa > Chordata > Actinopteri > Siluriformes > Callichthyidae > Hoplisoma > Hoplisoma paleatum. The sequence goes on from JAOTRQ010000029.1 coordinate 3,451,094, forward strand.
ACCAAAAAGAACCAGGCTAAGGTTCAGCCACCTTCTCCAGGTAAAAAGCTTCCTTCCTTCCCACATGCTGTTATATTCTGGAGAATGTGATTCAACACTTTTTGCATGTGGTTTCATTTTCAACTGTGTTCCATCTAGCTGGATCCGGTTCCCTTCAGGGACCTCAGACCCCCCAGTCTACTAGTAGTTCCATGGCTGAGAGTGGAGACCTGAAGCCACCTACTCCTGCATCTACACCACACAGCCAAATGCCCCCGATGCAAAGTGGCAGGTGAGTTCGTAGTCTCTGAGCGTGGTTGTGCATCTTATTTGACTGGTGAACGGTTCCTTACCTGGTTTTTTTCATAGGAACAGTGTGAACCTTCAGGATCCATTTGCTGACAGTAATGACCCAGCATTCACGAGGAGAAACACTATGACACCTAACTCAGGCTACCAGTCTGGCATGAGCACTCCAGAGATGCCTGGACGCATGGGTCCATATGAACCCAACAAGGATCCGTTTAGCGGTATGCGAAAAGGTAAAAAGGTCAAAACACACACACTTGTTGTACATATCAATTTTTTTTGCACCTCTATTTTATACAAAATTTGTATGAACTGGTAACTTGGATTGGACAGATGTTTACCCAGCTGTAAACAAAGGTCCTAAAATTGTGTCGTCTCGATTAAAGACGATGTTTTCAACAGATTATAAGTATTTCACTATCTATAATTGACTGATTCCTTAAACAATCTTTGGAGGACTTGTATATATTTTAAATATAATTTTCTTTTTGCGAAGTCCAGTTATCACTAAGGTTCTGTTTCATCACATAAAGGCTGATGAAGGGTGCTTATTGAGTTTCTTAAGGTTTATCTACATTTTATTTCATATAGGCTAGCAGTGTTAAATAATAAAGCTGTTGTAGTATCTGCTGTATAAAACATAAAAGTGAAATTAAGATTTGCTGTAAGATTTTGGTTTAAATCAAGACTTTCAGTAGTTAGATATTCAGTGTGTGTGTGTATGGCTATGGATCGCAGCATGAATACACAGCGTCTCTCATCCTAGTAGTGGGTAGCACTGTTCACTCACAGGAAAGAATGTCCTGGTTCGATGGAGTTTTCCGGGTGCTTTCGTCCCCCAGTCCAAAACATGTGAGCCAACTTGGAGATACAAAATTGTCCAGTACTGTGTTCGACCGTTTCCTGTCGTGAAATAAACGAATAACCCCAGTGTATAAATGTCTGTGAATGCTTAATTCATTTTTAAATATGAAACGGTAAGAACTCCAATTATCAAGCATCGAATTGCCTTTATGGTTCTCTGTAGAATACGATAGTCTAGTTGTAAATTATACCAAAATATTATAACGATTGTATAGTTTTTACAGCTATTTTTTTAATGAAAACTTTACCCATTTGTTACCTAGGTTTTGTTAGACTAGTACAAAAATGTTTTATACCCCGGCTGTTGCATATGTCTACAAAAACTAACAAATTAATTATTTAGTGAGTGCTTTGGTTTAACCTTTTATCATCATGGTATGATATGCTGCTTAATCTGGACACTCTGTTTTTAACAAGGTCTCACAGGTAGTGGCTGCTGAGACTTTGATAATCTACACTCAGCATTTTATTAAAATGTGTATCGTTGAGTTAGGGGTGACTTGTGCGTGTTTTTAACTTTTCTTAACTGTGAGTTGAAGTGTAATGTGTTTAATGCTACTATTTTTTTAAAGAAAGTTCTTTTTTTTGTATGTGTTCAGTTGGAGAGTCATTCATGCCTGGAGGACAAGGACCTAACAGCACAATGGGAGAGCAATTTAATCGAGGAAATATGCCCGTCGGACAGAGACAGCAGTACCCATATGGGCCAAACTATGACCGAAGGTAAAATCTCAATGCTTGACTTGGTCAAGATTTATTTTTTAAATGGTATGTGTAGTGTATTTTTTTTAATTTACGATACGTTCATACGAAAAATGATGTGTGTTGTGCTCCGTTGGGTTATACAGGCCAGAATCGGGAATGGGCCCAGACAGCAATATGGGGCCTGGTGTTCCACAGCCAAACATGATGCCTTCCAACACGGACACTGGGATGTACTCACCGAATCGCTACCCCTCCCAGCAACAGAGGTTCGTTGTTTAGAAAGGAAATATGTTCTATATTAAAAATACAAGCCGCCCGGTGCTAAATCTTTGAATTTAATGCATGGCGTCCTTTACAGGCACGAGTCATACAGCAATCAGTTTCCTGGCCAGGGGGCGCCTCCTGGTGGCTCGTATCCAAATCAGCAAGCAGGGATGTTTCCACAGCAACAGGCAGTAAGTGGCGAATCTTAAAACGACGAAACTACCAAACCATAATAAGCAGGCATGCTTTGTTTTTGTTTTTTTATTCGCGCTGGCTATGAGCCGTTATATTTAGACAGCAACGTGTCAGTTTTTGACAAATCGTATTTATTCAAATAATTAATTTTGTTTAAAATACTTTCAGTATTTATGCTGCATTTAGAATTTCGGTTCGTGACGTGTATGATGAACTCGGTGGCATGACATTTTTGGCCTAGTTTTTACGACAGATACCCTTTCTGACATAACTCTCCCTATTTATCTGCGCTTGGGGTTGACGCTCTGAATAACCTGGCCGCATGATTCTTGACTCCTGGAGGAAACGCACACACTGAGAACACATTAAGGACCTTGATCTAGGGATCAAACACAGAGCTTTCTGGCTTCTTACTCATAGATTTATTTATTGATCCCGAAGGAAATAAAAGCCTCAGTAGCATGCTACAGCTACGAAACATACACAAGAAAATTCACACAGTACGAGTTAGCATAGTGTACGGGTCCATGAATGGGTGGCCAGATACATGCTCAATTAATAAGAAGATAAGTTAATGAGTTTGATGTATACAGTTGTGGGTTTTTGGTTTATACTTTAGTTGTTACGTAGTAATGAAGTACATTAATATAAGGTTGTATGATTAAATTAGCGAGAAATAATCGCACCAGGATAATCGAACCATTGCTGCATGCATACACTTACATATAGATTTAGAAGCATATACATACAAACCTATTTTCATATAAATGCGCCTACACATATATACGCACTCATATACACACTCAAATGCATGCATACACATTTATACATACAAATAAGTAGACAAATTTTAATACTTAATGAACTCCCTCTGGCCCGGCTTGGTGACTGGAGATGAAGGACTTCCTGAGTTTTTCCGTGGAGCCGCTCAGATACAGAAGTCATTAAACATGCTTCTCTGTTATAAGCACTGTGTGTAGTGGGTGTTTATCAACGACCCTTTCCTAAAGTTTTTAGAAACGGCTGTTTTTTGTCTTATGTTGGACAAAAAAAAAACCTTTTTCATAGCGGGCAGTTGTAGCTCAGGGTTTTGTAGGTTCATGACCCACCACTGTTTGGTTTCTATGTTGAGCGACGCTTTTAACCTTCAATAGTTTACATTGTATTCTGTCTGTTGTATTCAGAGCTAACATGTTAATAAGTTAACATGCTAATGTTTATATGTAATCGGAAATAACATAAGCGTTGTCTCCTCAGGGCTACAAAAGACCAGTTGAGGGAGGTTACCCTCCTGCAAAGCGCCATCATGACGGCGAGATGTATGGTGGACCATTCAGTGGCCAGCAGCCACAGCAACAGTCTCAAGCTCCACCTACCGGCCCTTCACCTGCTCAACCAGAAATGTACAACCAGTACGGTGGCTCCTACCCAGGTCCAGAGCGCAGGCCCCCTGGAGCACAGAACCAGTTCCCTTTTTCTTTTGGAAGGGATCGGATACAGCCCGGCTCGGGTCCAAACTCTCAAGGTTCAATGCCCCCTCAAATGATGAGCGGCTCTATGCAGCCTGGTCCAGACAGCGCACAGGCTGGGATGTGGCAGAGCCGAGGTGAGATCGGTTACCCCAACTATCCAAACAGGCAAGGACCTCTCGGAGGACCGGCACAGGGCCCGGGATATCATGGCATGAATCGATCTGAAGAGATGATGCCCACCGAGCCGCGCATGAACCATGAAGGCCAGTGGCCAGGATCGAGGCAGCCGGCGTACGGTCCAGCGGGAGCCGGGCCTCCCATGAGCCGACCTCTCCAGTCTAACTACCAAGCTCCTCAAGCCATGCAGAACCACATTCCACAGGTGTCCAGCCCAACGCCCATGGCCAGGCCCATTGAGAGCCGGACCTCCCCCAGTAAATCTCTTTACAGCAACATCAAGATGCAGAAGGCAGGACCTCCCGTGCCAGCATCCCACATCATGCCTCCTACAGGGCAGCCTCCAATGATGAGAAGAGATCCACCATTTCCTCCAGGCTCTGTGGAGGCCACACAGCCTGTCCTCAAGCCTCGCAGGCGACTTACCATGAAAGATATCGGTAAGTAGTGGCATTTTCTATAATGCAATTTCTATAGCCCGTGATTGTGTGGTCATGATTTTTATTTTATTTTTTGCAGCTTAAATGTTTCACTGTTCCTTAATGTGTCTGTCTCATTTTCTCTCCAGGTACTCCAGAGGCATGGAGAGTCATGATGTCTCTGAAGTCAGGTCTGTTGGCTGAAAGCACATGGGCTTTAGACACCATCAACATCCTGCTCTATGATGACAACAGTATTACCAATTTTAACCTTGTTCAGGTAAATCTACTTATGTAAAATGTGTAGCGCACATTCAGTCTTACATAGAGTAGTCAGGCTATTCAAACAGGCTTTCATCACGTTTCACTACTAAACTAATTATTAAAAACAAGATGGCATGGGCACTTGCATCTAAAATAACATGTAAGGACAAGTTAAAACCTTACTGTCGAGCCCAACTTACAAATAAATAAACTCGTACAGTTTTAAACAAATTAAACATTTAGTAATTTAATAATGTGTGCAAACACGCACAACTCTAAAGTGCCTGTAGGAGCAGCTCCCGATATTTTCTAGCAAACCTCAGGATGCATAAACCAATATTTTAGATTTTTATTTTATGACTGTAGTCTAATTTTCCTTCAACTTTATTCTACTTTTATAGCTTCCAGGATTCTTGGAACTAATCGTGGAGTATTACAGGCGTTGCCTTATTGAGATCTTTGGCATTCTAAGAGAATACGAAGTGGGTAATCCGGGACAGAGAACACTATTGGACCCTAATGCTCTTAAAGATGAAGAGAATAACGAGCTCGAGGAAGAGACCATGGCGGCAGGTATGGAAGATGACGATGAAACGGAAGACGAGGGAGAGGAAGACGAAAACTCATCTCCACTTGTGGAACAAAACGACTCGAAGAAAGATGAGATTAAAAAGGAGACGACCTCTGAGCCCAAAACCTCAGAGTCACCCTCCACCGAGGCTAGCACCACACAGGAGAGACCAAAACAGGCCAGCAAATTTGACAGGCTTCCCGTGAAGGTGGTAAAGAAAAAGGATCCTTTCGTGGTGGACTGTTGTAGCAAGCTCGGTCGACTACAGAAATTCGACAGTGGTCTGGTGCACTGGAGTATCGGTGGGGGAGATACCACGGAGCACATTCAAACCTATTTTGAGAGCAAAGTGGATCTTCTACAGCTAAAGCATACACGGCCTGTCCAGACATGCAAAAGGAAGGAAGCGCCTGAGAAGAAAGCAGAGACCGAGGCACCTATAGAATCCTCATGTAACGTGGATCAAAGTAAAGAGGAAGACCAGACGGAAACTCTGCCAGCTTCAAGACAACCAACAGACGATGTTTCAGATGCAAAGAAGGAAAAACCTGTTAATGGTCCTGAAACAACCTTGGAGCCAATACCAGATAAAGAAAAAGAGGAGGCACCAACAGAGGAAACGAACCAGGAGACTAGCAAGCCTGTTCTTCCGAGCTTACCCTCTCAGTGCTCTGTTTCCGTTTTAGAAGATGAACCTCACAGCAAGGACGAAGCCCCACTTATTACACTTTCGGAATGGCAGGACTCCCTTGCCCGTCGTTGCATATGTGTCTCTAACATCGTCCGCAGTCTTTCCTTTGTCCCTGGAAACGATCTGGAGATGTCCAAGCATCCAGGATTGCTTTTGCTACTGGGCCGCCTCGTGCTTCTTCATCATCGGCACCCTGAGCGCAAACAGGCCCCACTGACCTACGAAAAGGAAGAGGAAGCAGACAAGGAAGTGGGCCACAAGAACGAATGGTGGTGGGACTGCCTCGAGCTGCTGCGTGAGAACTGTCTGGTCACCCTGGCCAACATCTCAGGTCAGCTGGACTTCTCGATCTATTCTGAGAGTATCTGCCTGCCTCTGCTCGATGGTCTGCTCCATTGGGCCGTCTGTCCTTCGGCGGAAGCACAGGATCCCTTCCCTACTCTTGGGCTCAATGCAGCCTTATCTCCTCAGAGACTGGTTTTGGAGACCCTCAGCAAACTCAGTATACAGGACAATAACGTGGACCTTATTTTAGCAACCCCACCCTTTAGTCGACTAGAAAAGCTTTTTGGGAATCTTGTACGCCTGGTCGGAGAACGAAAGGTGCCCGTGTGTCGAGAGATGGCCGTCGTACTCCTGGCCAACCTCGCCCAGGGCGACAGCCTGGCAGCCCGTGCCATTGCAGTACAAAAGGGCAGCATAGGAAACCTTTTGAGCTTCCTCGAGGACAGTTTAGCAGCCACTCAGTTCCAGCAGACCCAAGGGTCCCTGCTGCACATGCAGGGGGGACACTTCGAACCCACTAGCGTGGACATGATGCGCCGGGCTGCTCGGGCTCTACACGCCCTCGCCAAGGTGGAGGAGAACCACTCCGAGTTTACGCTTTACGAGTCACGGCTACTGGACATCTCCGTCTCACCTCTCATGAACTCCTCAGTGTCCCATGTCATCTGTGATGTACTTTTTTTGATTGGCCAATCATGACAGCTGTGGGGAGCGGTGGCTCCACCTTCTCTGGTTTTTATTTTCTCCTCACCGCCTGTGTCCTTGGTGAGCAGGGAGTGGAAAACAGAGGAAAATGACTGTTCCCCTTTTTTTAATTTATGCAAGCCCTTTGGATTTCACCCTTCGAGTCCTTTTTTTGCTGTGTCACGCTTTGGGGAGGTTCTCACAAATTAGCTATGGATCCTAAACTAACCTCAAAAATTGACACAAACTGAACTCTGATGCCAACTAAACGATACTGACTGGGACCCCAGGTTTTATGTTTTACTCAGCAGGGAAAGGGTTACATTTTTATAGCAAAAATAAATAAATGAATAAAATAAATAGAATTTTGACCAAAGTTGCTGTCTCGTTTACAGTGAGTTTGGGGTTTTTTGCACCCTCGCTTTCTCCCTGAAGGGCAAATGAGGTGCAGAGTTCTAGTTCATATTCGAGTCTGTTTAGACAAGTGAGCATTCTGGTGGTGTTGTAGGTGTACTGTGATGCTGCACTGTCATCCCTACTGGAGCTGCTTATTAGCCATGAGCATAATACCCTTGCAGTAGAGGCTTGTGGAGTAGATTGTATATGTTTTCCATACAGTTCTGTACTCCAAATAACCGAACACAATGCAGCACTGTTTCTTGTGGAGAAATCCTGGCTCAGCAGCTTCATTCTAGTTTTAAACAATTTTTAAGATTTGGTTTGATGGTAAAGAGATAAAGGCTTTCTCCCCAAAGTATTGAAACCTGGGACATTGTCAGCTCTTCTGTCAAACCCCTTGATTGTATGACTTTCCCCTTATAAAGAAATCACCTCCTAGGACTGATTTTCATCTACGATACAGCCCAGGCTGTGATGTATATAAGATGTTGTACATTACACTTTTTTCTGTCTCTCTTTCCTGCCCTGTCTTTCACTCTTATGCTTCACACTTCTTACCTTTTGAAGAATGAAAGTGGACACTTGAGTCGGGTTCATCACATTAAATCCTTAGGTATATAAACCGAACCACCTTTCGGCCTCACCACAGTTTCTCCATAGTACAGCAGACACAAATATTTTAATTTCATCTTCTGGTACAACAAAATAAACTCTAGATAATGAAACACGGTTGAGATATTTTTTTCTCCAGTGATATGAACTCTTCATATTTGTATTTCGAACTATGTAGCTAAAACGTAATGTAAATTCTTCCTTTTTTCCCTTTTTTGGCTCAATGAATATCATTTATTCAGTATGAAATCTTTATACTATATGTTCCATGTGGTAAAAATAAATGTACATTAAATCTTCGTAAGATGTTTGTGATCATTTTATTCTTTGCTCAGCATGACATGCTAAGCAGTGATGTTCATAAATAATTTCATTCATTTTGTATAAGGGCAGCTGGTCTAGAGATGCTTTTGTCTCAATATGTGAAGAAATTATCTCTATATTTAGACGGCCTCTACATGGCCTATATAATAATTCTAATAATAAAAATACTATTTATTATTTTTACACAACATGTACAGGTGCTGGTCAACGAATTAGAATAATTTGAAATAGTGCAATCATGAAATTCTTTGAATGCATTTTTTGTGC
>JAOTRQ010000029.1:3462918-3486464 GCA_028565875.1 Hoplisoma paleatum
CGGTTCAATAGCGGATTCACCCGCGCTCGGTATTGTGGTGAGAATCATTATCAGTCAAAGAATCTCTCTTCAGGCGCTTCCACTTTATTGTGATCTGCGGCAGCCCGGCATTAAAGGTAAAACTTCACAACTGTGTATCCCGGTCAAAATGGTATTTTTAGTCGACTACTAGTCGATTAGTTGTAGTAAATGGCGACCACTGGTCGACCAACAAAATCCTTGGTCGTGGACAGCCCTAATAATGTCTATTATGAGCTTTTACATATTCACCCAGAGTTTGTGTTAGTGTCATTAAAAACTCTTACAAGCATAAAGGCTTGCATAAAGTATAATATATTTTGACTAACGACTGTAACCAAACATTTATGACTGCAAATAGGCTTAACTGAAGACTGTAAATACTAAGAAACTGCTCAAGGTGCCACCAAAGTTGTAGCAGCTGGTCACTTATCGTTGGGCTTCTGTAAAGTTTAGCACTGGCCCACCCACAAATAAAGCAGCTGTGTTGTCCAGGTGTCAGCCAGGAAACACTCATGTAGCGTGGAAAGAACAGGCATTGCCGGATGACAGCGGTTTTCCGACAGTCACAGACAGCAGCTTCCCAGCCGTAAGTGTAGGAGTTCAAGGCCAGGACTCGGAGCGCTAATCCCCTCCACAACCCACGTTTTGGCAAGTCACTCTAAATCCAGCATTATAGTTAAATGCTGGAAGATATGCTGAGTAATTACGGAAATGACCCATGGACCAGTGGATGTGCTGCTAATAAAGAATAAAATCTAATTAATATGTAAAGAAGTAAAATGTTCAATGATGGTTCCGAAAGCAAACGATGATAAGAAACCTCCAGGTTTTATGGCTTGTTTCTGTTGTAGTGTTTAAAGCTTTTAAAACACAAATAAACAAGATACTTTATGACACTGAATAGACATGACTGGGTGTGGAATTTGGACCAAGCCTGGTTACATAGTGCATCACTTGATGTCTTATTATCTACTGCATATTCATAACGGCTTTATTATGCTCAGAGTTATGGTGTGTACTTTATTTCCAGCTCAGATGTAATAATGCCTGGTCGAAAAATTGGTGGTTACTAGTATTCACTAGTATTGCAAAGCGTTTGTAAGCCATGTTTTCAATACCAGACCAGACAATTATACACAGTCACCTTAAGCTGTGATCTACATTACTTAATAATCTTGTGATATTTGTATTCAGTAGGGCTTCAGCATGCTGTAAGACTGTGTGCTTATCCACTCAGTAGGGCAGCCTGGTGGTTAGAGAACTGGGCTTATGAATGGTAGGTTGTCAGTTGTATTCTGAGAGTCGATTCCTAGTGTTTGTAAATGTTTTACTGCATAAATTGGGTTAAATGTGGAGGAATGATTAAGTAACTGAATAAGTGTGTAAAAGCACAATGATGAATAAAGACAACGAGTAATGACCAGCAACATTTATAGTTGTTGGTCACAGTACAGGTTTGGAAGATTGGAGGTAAATAAAGCTGGTTCAGGAGTGTACATATATTTGTTTTCTTTTTTTGTCCCCAGGATGAGTAGTTGTGTTCTTTTTTTCTTATCACTTTGCTTGTGTATTTTTTCTTTTTGTTTGTCAGTTTGCTCCCACGGAGTGGCACTGTTGAACTGACATGGTTCCAGCTGTCTAAGGCCCGTAGTTCAAAGCTCTCTTGTGGTTAGAGTGTTGCTGGGCATTCACACTGCCTGGGTGCCGAGACTCTTTGTAAAAAGATTTTTTTAAATTATTAATCTGCATTTCTGGGGTCCAGAATCAATTGCCATCATAACATAAACATTTTCGGTGTCACTTTCTCTGTGTTGCAGGAAGGATCATCTGAAAAAACTACAAAACACAAAAAAGCATCAAACCTCAGACTCTTGTGCCCTCAGACTGTGCTGCACCAACTTTGCCAGCTGTGGTATTATAATTGTCTTCATATAAGACTCAGACATAATTCTAAAACAACATTTAGATAGATTAGATAGATAGATAGATAGATAGACAGATAGACATATAGTAAGACAGATAGACAGACATATAGATAAAGGTAGGTAGATAGATAGCTAGATAAGGTAGGTAGGTAGGTAGGTAGAACTGTATTGATCCCTTTGGGTGGTTCCCTCAGGGAAATTGAGGTCCCAGTAGTTACAATTTGGTTACAATCATTTGGGTATAATTTTGGTTACATAGTTTGGTTTTGTTACATGGTTTTGTTTGATTTGGTTACAATAATAACTGGATAGGTACAGGTAATATGCTGTCTGGTTTAAACATATTAAGCAAGTAAATACTGGAGCAGCTGGTATATTTAAACTCTAATAACGTGGGCGTTCTCTCTTTGACATATTTTTGGAAGCAAAAATTCTTGATAATTTTTGTATAGCAGATAAAATATGACAACATTTTTCAAATAAACAAATCATTACAATGAATGTATTGGTAATTTGGTGATGTGTATATATTTTATAAACATAGTAGTAAGCTGCTACGTAAATAACTACTCGTGGCATGGCTATTAATCTGTATACTGAGTAAATAAAAAGCCTGAACTGATAGATGACATTAATTCCATAACCATGGCGTAAATTCAAATAACCGAGGACCAGGATACTATCAGGAGGAGGTATTGTGTATCTGGTAGAACCTTATTTATCTTAATTATAACCTCCTTGAAACTCCTATACGCTGGAAGCCGATCATTCTCGTCCTCCCTTCACTGCTGAACAGAAAAGCTTTTAAAAATAGCCCGACTGCTGGGATGCTGTTGATGTAATGCAATGTAACACAAACAACAGAAACATGCACGCGGCCTATTTTCTTTTATAAAAAATACATTAACCATCATTATCAGCTTAAGGACAAAGCAATAAGTATTCAAATTATCCTGAGATTCTGTTTTTCAAGTAAGATTTAAGTCAAGAACTAAAATTTAATCAAATGCTAAATGTGCATCAAAGCATCACACACACACATGCACGCACACACGCACGCACTGACGCACACATACACACATATTTATGTGTTAGAGAAAGACCTGCGAGAGAGAGAGAGAGAGAGAGAGAGAGAGAGAGAGAGAGAGAGAGAAGCAGGTAGACAGATATTTCCATGGATGAAAATAACCTTCGATAAAGCAGACAGCATACACACTTCACATGTAGTCGGATTACAAGGTGTCTTGTACATCTTATTTACAAAAGTTATTTCTTAAGGAATGTAAGTTGCATCTTTGGCTGGAGTTTAGGCTGAAAATGTTGAACGCTGTCTTTGTTCGTCCTTATTTGCTTGTGACGAAGGAGTTAATGCTTTCTAAAGTTAACGGCGAAAGCATATAACAGGTTCTTTGTTTAGCTGTCCCTTAATATACAAAACATTCCAATTACTGCAGAGCGTAACAGCGGCTCTCTGCGGTAGGTCTTTAACAAGTCTAGGACTTGAAATTTAAACTTATTCTATTTCGGTCACATTCCAGTTTGCAGCATTTTGACGAGATCATTCAGGAATGTGACGATGCTTATTATAACATGGATTTCTAAATGCTAGATGGTAAAATCTGATTTACATTTAGTTTACACCCTTTTGAGCAATTGAGGATTAAGGGCCTTGCTCTGGGGCCAAACATTGGCAACTTGGTGGTAGCGTGGCTGGAACAGGTCACCTTCTGGTGTCCATTCCAGAACCTTAAATCACTAAGCCATCACTGTCACGCATTACTCTGGCTGAAGAGATTGTTCACATTGCTTAATCATTCCCTCATTGTTTTACTACCTCTGTCTCAATATCAGAGTTCTTGGACACCACAAACGGTCAATTGCACATCTTCGGTAGTGTGAGGGGCAACCGAAGCTCCCGGAGGAAAGCACTTCTTTGAAAAAACCCTGCAAGCTCAGCATAGGACTTGAACCCTGGTCTTTCTTGCCACCCACCATGCCACCCTGCATTCCACACTATTACGATTTTCCAGAACTCAGACAAAGAAGGACGTGTGTACCCACCTTATATACCCACCAAGCCAACTCTCAGTGTCGTGACATTTATTCATGAGCTTTGTACGACTCGAAAGTCAGAACACAATAACGCGATATGTAAACATAAACAGGACAAAAGTCTTACATTCATTTTTTTAATGTTACGTATTGTAAAAACTTGCTGAATACATTCATCAATTCCTGGTGCACCTTTATTGGTTCAGTAATATTTTAAACTGTGACACATCTGGAAGGCTTTTATCCATCCAACCCTGTTGCTGTTGACCAACTTTATTCATTCATCACCCTGTCCGGTTAATGTTTTTTTTTTTTTTTTTTTTAATTATTCAAGTCTCGACTATGTAACAGAAATAATCACAACGAAAAAAGTGCAAAGAATAAAAATTGCATAAAAAAATGAACGAAAATGTGTTTAGTCCATATTTTGAAAATTGCAATAAATATGGATCATAGACCTCTTATCTGTACAGACAATATTTTATCATTTCTTTTTTTTTTCTATATAAAAATATGATTTCAGTGCAATTCCTTGCAAAAACCCTTTGCACACCATCGGCCTTCAGTACAAACTGATTTGACTTTTACCCTGACTTGAGTTTAGAAAATAAACAAAATAAAAAAACATTACACCTTCCAATTCAAATTATACGAACACCAAATCTACACAAAACGTATTTATAAAGGATTCACAGCCTTTCTGTTGGTTTACACTTCAAGCAAGAACTCCTGGCAGGAAAGGCACACGTTACTATACTTTGATTAATACTGGACACGAAACATATTGGAATTACAAGAACTCGGAATTCTTGATTCAACTTGGTCAGTTTTAAATGATTCAAGAATTCATTTACATAAACATATTGGAATCGTTACCTTAAGGATGACCGTAAAGTCAGAGAAGTTACAGAGACAGAAGTAATACCATTTACATAAATCAAAAAGTGCATCTTATACAATCTGACAATCTTATATATTGCGAATACAAACATTTACCAAGATACCAACAGTATTGAAAAGTCGTATAAAAACATAGCTTTACAAAAAAAAAGAAAAAAATTGAATATCATTAGCACAAATGCTATTAAGTGCTTTCTGAGCTGCTCTCACGGCTCTGACCCGACTGGACGGTTCTCTGTCCAGCAGTCTCGTCTGTAATACACTGGCCTTCTTTATGCTTTTCTCGAGCTGAATGTTCACTTTTTGTGTGCGAAGATGCTTTGGTTTCCTTCTCAGTAAGCTCGCGATCGGTCCCGGTTCTCCCACTGGTATCCTGGCCCAGTTCTTGAGATGTCTCAGGGATAGAAGTGTAAGTCTTACTGGGCAATGAGCTGCCATAATGTTTGGGGTCTTGTACACTTTGTTCGGCAGGGTGACCTGCCGGAGAAGAGGAAGCCGTTTTGGATCCTGTACTGTAATCATACAGGGTGAATGTTCCCTTTTTTGTGCTTTGTCTGTACTCACAGACATCCTGGCTCGTTTCAGGTTGTGAACTCCAGGATGTGCTTAGCGGGCACTTGTTTAGAGAGAAAGTAAGCTCCTCTTTGGGAGAAGTGGGATACTGAGTGGAAGAGGATGCCCGATCCAGACTGGGGCGTGATCTGGGTCTGAGCTGTACCATTTGGATTCCTCCGATAGGGATCATATGGTAAGGCATGCGGTTCTGTTGCTGGGAATGTAAGGGGAGGTGGCTGAACATGCAGTCTGTAGTTCTTGGCACGACTGGTGGATAGCTTGGGGTATCGGTGAAAGAAAAGCGAAAGTGGGCAGGTACCAGATTTGGGTGGGGTGGTGTCCGCCTCTGTGGAGACTGCACAGTGCCAGATATACTGGGCCGCTCCTGCAGAGGGAGACAGGAGTAACAATTATTCAAGAACCATATCAGACACATTAATGTTTATTAGGATTTACATCATGTTTATACTATGGTTATTTATGACAGGAAACACTAGTTCATATCAAATACAGTCATGGACATTTTAGTATCTCCATTGAACCAGGGGCAGCGATGGCTTAGTGCTTAACATACGGTGCTACAGAGCAGAAGGTCGCCGGTTCAAGCCGTACTACCTCTACTTCACCACTGTTGTTTTCCATTGTAGTTGTGTTTAATTAAATGAAACATGAATGCATGTTTTTGGAACGTATGTGTGAACCCTCTGGGGATCAAACCTTGGACCTTCTTGATGTGAGGCAACAGTCCTACCCACGTATCCATAATGCCACCCTTAAAGAAATGTTAGTCAAGTAAAAATCAAATGCTTCATTATAATCTGCTGTGAACAACACATTCACACCAAGATGCAATTTAGTAATGCCAATGAGGGACCCATGATGCAACGAGATTCATAGGTTCATAAGATTTATTCACAATTTTTAAATAGCAGATTAAATGAAATACAAAGCATGACAACGATTTTTAAAATTATTATTTGTATTAAAATAAATCAAACCGTATTTGTATTAATAGTTTGATCTATCTTTGTCATTTTTCTCTGAGGCGGATACAAACATGTTAGTGCTAGTGGTGACGATTCTGATTCCTTTTATTGAACCGGGTTATTATGAGTCAGTCAAATGAATGAACTGAACCAGTTTATTTTACTGAGTCAGTCACACGTTCATCTACTGTAGCAAAGTGAAACTGAAACTGTACAAAAAATACTAATCCAATATTTTTTCTGCTTAACTGTAGTTGATAGAAACACAACTTTTTTTGTACATGCGCTTAACATCTGTAAAAGATTTGGAAGCAAACCTGGCTACTGTCTCTTTCCTTGTCTAGATGGTTTTTGGTCAGGTGTGTTCTCACTATTGCGCCACTGTTTCCACATAAAACTACTGCGCCACTGTTAACACACGCATGCATATATATATATGGTAATATAAGATAAGATAATCCTTTATATAGGGACAGTGGTAAGTAGGGACAGTGTAGCCTAGTGGGTAGAGGACTCATAGGTTGGGGGTTCAAATCCAGGCTCTGCTACACGGCCACTGTTGACTTCCAGACAAGTTGGGATATGCGAAGAGAAACATGTCATTGTACTGTACATCTGTATATGTTTAATGACAAATAAAATTGAATTTGAATATATATATATATATAAAACTTCTGGTCTATAATCTTTCTTAGACAGAAATTTTAGCTCTGTTGTTATTCGCTGGTAGCATATTTTTGCTTTGTTGTGAATTTTGGTCACAGAACAGGTCCAAAACAATTTGTTTTCAACCCATTTGTCCTGATTAGGTTTATGGTGGTGGGGTTGAGTAATCGGGGTAAAAGATAGGAACCATCCTGGGCAGGTGAGCAGTCCATCACCGTTTGGACACACAGCCACACTTCGTTAAACACAGCACAAAATCTCTCCAGTGTAACTCTACTTACATTTGATCTGCCCTCTGGTGGCCAAACATAACCATTTCACAGACTGTTCTTGGCAAATAATCATACTGATAAATAATAAGGATGTAATTCTTAATATAAACAAATCTGTCGATGTGACCCACCTGCTGACCCTCTCTGGACTGTGTACTCGATTCCCAGTGTAAATGTCCTGGCGAGCTGCGGGCTCTGTGTTGAGTTCGGAGCTGTGCCGAAGACAGTCGGGCTCTTGAGCTCCTAAAGGTGGCGGGCGAAAGTGAACGCAGAGGTGACAGAGGTCTGAGAGGGGACCCAGCGAGAGGAGACGGGCCTCTCTCTGGAGACGGAGAAAGATGCCGACTGGGTGAGGACAGCTCGAGTCTGGGGGACAGATTCCGGAGAGGTGATCCTTCACTGGCAGGAGAAAAAGCCAGCGGAGAATGCTCCCAGGCTTTGCGGGAGAACAGCACCCTCTTGCTGTTCGGAGACGCAGCTCTACCAGCGCTCCATGCCCGGAGAGGAGAAACTTGGCTTTCCTTTTCTTCCCTCTCTGGAACTGAAACGCTTGTGGGATCGATCTGTGAGCTCTGACCACTTTCAGACTGACGAGTATCTGTTGAGCAGGAAGATGGAGGGCCGCCATGGGAGGACAAGTCCTCATCTTCTTCCTCATGGTCATCGTCATCATCGTCCTCAGAATCCTCAGAGATGTCTGAGAACTGGTGTTCCTCTGGATCCTCTGATTCACAAAGATGACCCTCGCTGGTGCCTGGTTAAAAGGAAGTAAAACTACAAATCAAGACAGTCATTTGTGCATAAAGTTCAAGCCTTAATTAATTTTGTAATTAACAATTAACAAAAAGCTAAATTAATAGCCGATTCAAAATCTTACATCATTTCTAACAGTATAATGCAACTCGATTGGTGTCGAGCCACCAATCACTGGGAACAGCATTCACCTATATGGAATTTTGTCCTGCCCATAACAGACCCATGATGCAATGCGACTCATGGTACTGGGATAACAATGGGATTTTAAAATTCAATTCAGATGACGACAAATTCTCCTTTGATTATTTATCTTTAACAATACCTTTGAGTGGATCGATCCAACAGACTAGACAAGTGTCGCTCAAATTGCTGAAAAATGTAATGCTGGTTCCGAGTTTGTTAAGTATGGGACAGCAACAAGGGAACCAAAACTAATTTTGGTACTACGAGTCAACAAAAGCAGATCGAGATCTCTTGCAATCCAGAGAGGTGCATAAATATTTTAAAAAGCAATGGCTCTAAAATGAGCGATACGTGGATGTATAGTTTTAGAGATTTAGACTGTTTCCTTTGCAACTTCTCGGAGATTCTTCTTCTAAATTAAACCATAAAACTGGAAAACATGACCCATGAGATGGGTTGAGCTCAGAAAATCAATGTCATTATATCATAGTTATGGTCATGTAATAAAGACATTCAGTTAAAAAGCCTGGAGTCTGACGTGGGTTATTATTTATTAGTAATCATTCTGGCCTATTTAGTAGTAATCAAGCAAGCACGATGTTTATTATTGTGCTTTCTACCCCTGACAGCTATAACGAAACCCAGCACGGTGACGTAGGCAGTAGTGACGTAAGCTGGTCATGTACAGCCTTCCCTGAAAAGATGTCGTTTGTGTCAGAAAAGGCACAGAATCTTTGGTAATACTGGAAACTACTGACAATTAGAATGAATATATTGAATATATTGAAACACTACCTGGTTCTTCAGCGTCCGGCTCTTCTACTGATGACTCCGATACACCCATAGCCTGGCATTTCTTACCATGGGCTTTTGACTTCATGTGCTTAGTGAGGTTCCCTGACAGAAACAAAAATATATGTTTAATTTTAAATGCTTTGTGGATTGTAATAATTAGATAAGAGTAATATCTTTGCATGAATCTAAAGTATTACCTTTGGTTTTAAAGGCGAAGTTGCAGTGCTTACAGACGTAGGGACGGATATCTGTGTGAGTCCGAATGTGTTTCTTCAGCATGCTCGGTTTTTTACAGCGGATGCCACACTCACCACAGATGTATTTACCTCTCCCTCGTCCTCGCACATACACATACTCCTCGTTAGACTTATACCTGCACGGATTGAAACAACAACAACAACAACAAACTAAGAATGAAAAGTTGCTATATTAAAGAACGTTCTGGAAAAGATAGCTTCTACAAAACAATGTTAAACAGACTTTGATGTAACTCCACTACTACATCATCATCAGAAAGTCAGTTACAGACGTTTACAGATGACTTTACGGGACGCAATAGTGGCTTTGATTCCTGAGTAAGGCAATCCGGGGCTTGTTCCAGGGTCTGCTGGGGTTTTCGGGTTCTCCGGTGTCATCCCACAGTCCAAAGACATGTGTGGCACTGTGATATTGTACTAAGCAAATAAGTAGCCCTCCATTTAATGAGTACAATAGGATACTACTGTTATTTTGAAATTTTCTGTTAGGGATTAGTCTCACCAGCAGGGGAGCTCTTGGTGCATAATGCGATTATCACTGACTCAGCAGTTTGTCAGTTTGCGCAGACAAGTGCACCTGTAGCTAAGATTATCTGTATTTTTGCAGAATAAATGTGTTGCACGGGACTCGGCCCATCATTTTCATCAGTGTAACACATGCAGTCAAGTTTAATTGGATACACTGAATTTCTTGTTGTTTTGTGTGTGTGTGTGTGGTGGGTATTTGTCTCACAAATTTGTACAGTGTAACAGACTAACAACCTGTGTAAAGGTTTAGCGGTGGTAACACAACATAATGAATGAATGAACTTAGTACTTGTTAAAACTATGTGCGGCATCTGCTGGAAAAGCAGTAGAATAACATTGATATTATTATTATATTTCATGTTTTAATTATGTTATTTATAATGTAAGTGTCATTTCGCAACACACAAATGTCAAAAACAACCCCGATATTTTACATTCGCCTAAATTAAAGCTTGTGCGGTTTTACAGGACCATAAAATACGATAAAAAGTTTCCACAAACATCATTTTGAAAGAGAAAAACCTTAAAACTCAACATCTTGTAAACCAAACGCTCCACTCCCAGAACTGGGATGTCCAGTTTCAATATATAGACGGTGTATGAGGTTGTCTATGCTACCATTTATACCATGAGTATCATTTGACGGCACTATTTGAATTGATATGGTACATTAAACATCAGCACTATTACTTTTGTTTTCTATTTTAATTTTCATTTGTGTAAAATCGTCGTACTTTATTTTTTTCATCTTCTTCTATACTCTTTATATTGTTAGATTTCTTGTATGCGGCAGCCACACTGCAAATTTCCCCACATGGGATCATAAAAAAGCTCTTCTATTAACTTCATAAGAATGTAATAATAAAGTTAATTAAAAAAAATGAATGAATACTTAAATGAGGTTACACAGCAAATAACATGACAAATGACAAACAATCACGAGTGTTTCACTAATCTAAAAGAAAACTATATGAAATCATATAGTACTATATGAAACACTAACACTATGAGTGCAAAACGGGTGCTGGGGAATTCTGTATTGTATTGTTCACAAATCCATTCGTGTGAAAGAAAGTGAGAAAAGCGGTGATAAATAAAGGAAAAAAAAGAGGGAGATGCTGTGATTCATGGGGAGTAACGGACGGTGAAGTGTACAGAGAGAGATGGATGTGGTAAAGTGTGGGTGTCTGAAGAATTATATAAGCAGCACACAGGATGTGTTAGACATAAGTGAAGCAAAGGAAAGCAGAACGCAATAGTGCTCACAAAAATACAGCAACCCCATTATTAACAAAACAATACGAGAGACCAGGAATAAACACTCACAGCACTTAAACAAAGCCATTGGTTCATGCCAAAATGATGAAACCATACAGTCATTCGGCTAAAATTCTATATTACAATCAGTACAACAATATCCGTGTTTATATCTAACAGGAGCATCAACATAGAGCGATGGACGGGAAACATTTCTGCTTTACATTACATTGCACTGCTTAACTTTCGCTCTTCTAGCCTTATTTATATTGGCACAGCAAAGACCTTTGATCTTGCATTCAGTTTCCAATAATCCAACAACAGTCATGACAGTTAGTTCAGTAGTACAGTCTTGGGGTTAGCCCTGCCGGCAAAAAATGCAGAGTTCGATTCCCGGGCAAACCCGGGGCTTTCTGTGTTTGTGTGAGTTTACTCCGGGTGCCACCCACAGTCCAAAGACATATCGGTAAAGCAAGTAAATTGTTCTTCATTGTGTTTAATCTGAGTTTACTGTTATGAATATGAACTAGATTGTAAAATGTGAGATTTAAAAGGCTCAATAAATAATCATACATAGCATTAATACAAATTTGCAGTAATACAAAGTCTTGTTTTATATGCCGCAAAGCTTTGAGGGTTAAATTAAACATTGGCTTTACATTAAATCATCCAGTTTTACTAGGGCTTAATCCTATTTTAGGGTCATTGTGGGGCGCACTGTGGGAATATACTAAATGGCAGTCTATTGCAGGGCACACACACACACACACACGCACACACACACCACACACACAGGGGGAGAGATAGTTTAATATATCCAATTAACCTGACAATGTCTTTCGACTGTGGGAGGAAACCAGAGAGCTTTACATTACTAATATGCAGAAACAATAATCGGTGCATTTGTGAAGTAACTAAAGAATTTTAATAAAACATTTTAATAAAAAGTCTAACAAATCGTTTAATGTGGTTTATAAAATGTAAAAACTTTCTCTAGAATCAGAAAAATATTAAATTGAGTGTGTGTGTGCCCTACAATAGACTGACATTTAGTATATTCCCACAGTGTGTCCCACAATGACCCTAAAATAGGATTAAGCCCTAGTAAAACATTAAGATTTAATGTAAAGCAAATGTTTAATTTAACCCTTAAAGCTTTGCGGCATATGAAACAAGACTTTGTATTACTGCAAATTTGAATATTATTACTGTACCATAAATATAACTTACCCTCCTTCAAAGATGCACATGCGCAGTGGCTTACTCGGCTTGGCGGTAGCAGGATCCTCCTCTGTAGTTCTTTTATCTTTTTCGACCTTAGTATCCAATTGCTCTTCTTTATCTTTGACTTTCGTGCTGGATGGTTTGGCAGGTTCCTATATTCCAGAAAACAAGACAACCAAAATATAGAAATGCTCTAATTATTCGATATGTTGCATATACGTTAAGCAATATAGAATAAACACGTTGTATGAATACATTTTATTGTCACTCACCTCTAATACTTTGGGAGTTTTCTTCCGGAGAGCATCTATCTTGTCTGTGGTCATATGTGATGTAGTTGCCATGGTGTACATCTCGGAGGTGTATGTTTGTTTAGAACAGAGGAGTGATAGTACCGTTTTGGTGGACATACCGGGCAGATTGGGGTTATACATGCTCACACTCCAAGAAGAATAGACTGATGTTTGTGGATTTGTGCGTGCAGAATGGTTAGGCTTGGTGTAGTTCAAGTAGCACCAGCTTACTGATGTAGCAGTGTGTAGGGTGAAATTTATAGGGTCCGTAAAGTCTTTGGATCTCTCTGGAATCTCCACCATGGATACAGATTTCGGACCCTTTTCCTCTGTTTTTATTCCAGTTTTCACCTGGGGTGTCACCTCGGTTCCCTCAGATTCAGTTTTCTTTACTTCACGATCATGTTCTTTTACCATGACGACATCCTTTTTTTGGCTGCTTTTCAGTTCGTCCTGGTCTGTCTTTTGCCTTTCCTTCAAAAATGTTTCGCTACTTTTGGTATCGTCATCTTCGCTTTCTGCCTTCTCTTCTTCCTTGATTCGTTTCTGCTGCCGTTGTGCTTCTAAGCTGAGTTCCAGGCTACCGGCCGGGGAAAGCATTCGCTTGCTTCCACCCGCAGCGAGTGACCAACAGTCCTCACCGGATACACCTTCGGACCCAGACTCCAAAGGCAGCGGCAGAGTAATGCAAGGTGGAGAGATTCTAAGGTAGGACTGTTGAAACTTGCTCCCCTCCAGCTTTCCCATGATGACCATAGCTGTACAGCAGGTAGGCTGCGGAGAGCGTGTCGTGGTTAAGATCTGTGAAATGGTCGTGTACATTGCGTCAGCGTAAGTCGGAATGTGAGTCTGCAAGCGGACAGGCACTACCAGTGAAACGACCGGTCTAAGCTGCTCGAGGCATGTAGCAATAATGGGACGTGGTTGGTACTGAGGTACAAATGGGTGACATAAAGTGTCGCTCCTGTATGTCGAAGGAGACAAAGTAGAATCCCTGATAGCAGGACCTGAGGTATCTTGAATGCTTGGATCGCTTGCTGGATAATGTAGAGACAGCATGGTTGGGAAGGGTTGAACGGGCAGGCCTAGTTGCTCAGCTGGGTGAAGATGTCTAGATTGGAGTGAAGGCAGATGGCACTGCAGGTGGGGTAATCGTGTTGTAATTGGAAGGAATTCAGCCATCTGTGATGACGAGCAAGTATCTGGATTTGTCAGGGGGTACAAAGTAGTTGAAAATGAGAAAGGAGGTTGGAAAAAAGATTCACCCAGAGTGTCAGGGCAAAATCTAGCTATGTTGCTAGTTCCATGTTCATCGACTGAAAGAGCTATATTTCCAGATAAGAATGAACGTGGTCTGGATGTAGATTCTTCGGGTTCTTCCGTCTTCTCCAGGGTTGCGTGCTTCACTAAAAGACATTTTCGTTTCTCTTTCCAAGAAGGTGAAGAAGATTTGGATGGCAGCGATCCACAGTCGAAGGACTTACTCCTAGCTTCTGCCATCTGTGCACAATGTGGCGAACTCGTAGGGGCCTGCTCTGAGGCTGAACGATGCATTTCCCTGTGGGAAATATAGTGTTGATGTGTACCTGGTACGGTCAGCATGTGAGACCCTTGAGAGCTCCACGAACCAGCCTGAACTTCAGGGTCAGTCCTCCCAGATTCTTCAAAAGATGTAGAACGACTGGAGTTGTGGGAAACGTTACTCTCTTGGCTTGGGCTGTGTGTCAGAGTAACCGATTCGAAGCTCGATTCTCCAGATGATTGGACTTCTGCCAGTCGGAGGCGTTTCTTTTTTGGTGGCAGCTTTTCCGCAGGGAGCTGAGACAGACTCGGACTACGCTGAGGCCACTGAAACTCCTTCTCCGGTTCTCTTGAGGTGGAAGGAGTTGCTGCAACCGGGGTGGTTTCTGGATCTGGCTCTTTCGTCACCAGGATCTCGGGTACTTGAATCTTAGGCTGTCGAACCAACCTGGATGTGGAGGTTTGTTTAGGCTCTTGTGATGGTTTGATCTCAGATTCAGACTCTTGACTTATACTTTCCTGCTTTTCGAAGGAGCTGGTGTGTTGTATGACTGAAATCTCTTTATAAGGACCAGTGTTTTCTGGTTCACTTGGTGAAACAGTTTCAGAAAATCCATGAAAGACATCTTTAGGGCCTGCGTCAGGAAAGGTAGTAAAGGATATAGCTGCCGGACCGGGACTAAGAGGGTCTTCCTCAAGACTTTCTTCTTTCCTTCGTTTTCGTATAGCCATAGCCATTGCTTTAAACTTATAGTGCATTATTTGTCTGTGACCTTCTTGTATGGCACCAGGTAATTCATCACTCCGGTGTACCTCTGAAGGCAAATCTTTGCAAGATCTCTTGTGTGCTTCAAAATCATCCTGTTTCATCACGCAAGTTCCACAAAACTCACATTTATAGAGTCGTAGCTCTTTTTGCTCCTTCCATTCCCTTTCAGCTACATTAGAAGTAGAGAACCCGGCTTCTGGCAAGGGGTCAGATCCGATAGGCATTTCAATGGCTGGTTGACGTCTTAACATTCGATGAGGGTGGCCCGTTCTCATCTCAGCCGAAGCAGCCTGCTGCTCATCAAAAGACTGGCTGAGACGAAAACTGTGTAACTCATCTTTGCCACTAGAGGATGGGACTGAATGACTTCTTAAAAGGACACCACCAGGATACAGACTAGCTTGCATGTCTTCGGTCGACTGTGAATGGTGCCCTTCATCAGCGCTACCTTTGTAAATGCCAGGCCGGGAAATACCGCTTGTGCATGGAACATCTCCTGTTGGATCTTTCGAAAAAGACTTCATGGCCTCGATGCTACTTCTCCTGGAGAGGGAAGACCTTCTCGGTTTGACACTGTCGATCTCCCTTGTGTCAACTACAGCTTCATTTATCGTGATTAACTTTGTAATGTGTTCGATGACTTGTGTCTTAGGTACGGTAAATGAAATCAATTTTTCCTCTTGACTAGATGATGACTGAGGTTGTTGATGAGAAATTCTTTGCTGTTGGCCCAATCGTCCATACTTTCCTAAAATGATTTCAGCATAAGATTTAACATTAGGATTAGGAGGGCTCACCTGGGACAACTCGGCACTCCCACAGCTGGAGAAATAGCCAGATTCGGTGCTACCCTTACTACCAGGGCCCAATGACGATGATGGGGTTTGATCTGGTGACTCCATGGGAAGTCTTTTTCTCTCACTGAGTCTCATGGCTAATCGTTGTTTGACTGCCTGGGAGTCCTCAGTTCTCGGTGATTCTTGTGAAAATGAAAGTTCAACCTTCGAGCTTTTCTTTAGAGCTGGCCGTTCTTGAGATCTCTTTGGACGCCGCTGACCTGTCTCATCTTCAGACTCTGTGGTATCTGCTTCTGTTGCTTCTTCCTTCTCGTCGCGGACCATTTCGGCTCCGCTGAAACTATACTCTTCGCGACTAGATGCTAAGTCTGCTTTTATTCGATGAGCATGGGATTTGCGGTGTTTGTAGAGGTTACTTTTAGTTTTAAAAGAGAAACCACAAGGCACACAAGGATATGGTCTCTCTCCAGTGTGAGAACGGATGTGTTTTTGTAGAACGCTGGGCTTCGCGCATGGCCGTCCACAGTACGGACACACATATTTTCCGGGTTTTTGGGGCTTCCGTTCACGTCTGGAAGTCAAACCTTCACGTACGTCTTTACTGGGGTGAGATGGAATACTATGAGAATGAGTCGAGGATTCAAGGAGAGATGAAAAATAGCTGCTTCCAGAAGGACCCGGGGCATCTTGCACTTGCCAGGATGATTCCCCCGCCTGAGACTGCTGTTGCTGCTGCCTTCGGAGCATGTCGCGGCGTTTTGGCTGCCTGTGTTGATGCCGGCCTCGTGATCCATGGATGGCTTGTGAGGTAGCATGTTCCTGTATCTGAGGCAACCTACCCCCAGTTGAAGATTGAGTCTGCTGTTGCCCTCCGGATCGTGCCCCATCAGTCGGCGAGCTATGTTCTGCATCCATAGAATGTAAAAAAGAGAATTTAAAAAATAACTGGGAATGTTTTTAAGCCCAATTGACCTTTTGGCATTTTTGCCTCGGCTGCAAGGTCCCAGGGCACAAAAATATCTTGAGCAGAACGGCACATAACTAGCAAAAGAAATCCTCAAGATGAATTCTCCGGAAGGAAAGATCACATTCAGTCACATTTTCGCTGAGCATTTCATCTTGGAATGGAACTTTACAAGTTTATTAAGCTGCCATGTCCTTGTGCGGAGGTCTGGAAGTCAAGTTTGGTCCGGTCGATGAGGATGGAATGTATTAGAGTACTTTTCCACTTAAATATTAGCAGGTGTATGTGAGATGTCACATGCTAGCAATGCAGAAATCCTGCAGAAAAGAAAGACCCATAATTCAGTTATTGTTTTGTTATTAAATGTTATTATTGTAACCTGTTAACGTAACCTATTTATACACAACACATTTTGTAACACCATCGATGCACAAAACATACATCGGAGAAAAAGAATATCACACTTATTTTAAAAAGATTAAATTTAAGAGATTAAATACCAAATTGTTAAATGTTAGAGGGCATGTAACAACCTTCTGTATTTGTGAGCCCAGCCTGTACCGTCAGAATCTGTAGTAATGTACAGTGCAAATGTATGTAAACCAGATAATTCTGTTTAAATTGATGAAGTATAAATATTATTTATGTGCCTTTGTATAATGTAAACTAAGAAATATGCTTTTCTAAATTGAGAAATTATAACTCGATAACAAATGTAGATATGCAGCATAAGAAATCTTGCAGCTAAAATCGACCGATTTTATTATGAGATAAAGATTTTACTTTTATCGCAGTAAATGATCACACATAGACTAAAGTTTTAAGATTTGCCACATTTTTAGCCTTTTTCAGTCAGTATTAGACATCTAGGTCAAAATGAATGACTTTGTGCATAAAAAATGACTTTAGCTGGGTTTTTACAGGAAGAGTCACAAATAATGAAGAAAACGAATTATGAAAGACCCCCCCTTAACCTATCACATTAAAATCCGACAACCATTTGATACTAACATTATCTATAACCCCAAATCCTAAATAATCCTAAATAATAAATAATAACCCCCCAAAACTCAATAATATTTTCTTCGATTTACATTTAGTTCATTACCTGATACATTTAGCCTGCTGAACTTTATAGAATCAGAATTCATCCTATAAGATTTGTTCTATCATGTGCACGTAACACACAACATTAGTGATTTATTCAAAGAGGTTTCGTGCTACTCATGACCTGGACATCAATGTAATTTTCCAAATGTTTCTGTCTCAACCTTTTGGTTATACTTTAGTACATTTACATATTTGTATTTGCAGCATTTAGCAGATGCTTTTATCCAAAGTGACTTACAATAATTATGAACACGACTTGTTAAGCAATTGTCAGTCAGACACGAACTGAACACCTTCTGTTTACTAATACAGTAACTAAACTCACTAACTCGCCACTATCTGCCTGTAAAAATCAGTCCACAAGCCATCACATTAACAGGTCACACAATAATTACCCCAAGATAAAGTAATAAACAATTCAACACAGATTTCTCCAACAGGTGGTGCTCTGGAGTCTTTTTCACTTTTTTAACCTTGAGGCGTGACCAAGCTGTTTATTGCTCTATACATTTCTGTGATTTATATATTTTTTATTGCATACTGTTTAAGTACACTTCACTAATAAAACACTATTATCATGATCATATTAAGTCATCTTTAAAATAAAAATTAAGAGGACATTGTGTGAGTAATTTAGTAAGTGAATTGTGATCATAAATAAAAAAATATGCGAGTACACACACACACACACACACACACACACACACACACACACACACACACACACACACACACACACAAACAACAAAATAAATAAATAAAAACAGAACATAACAGTGTCTGTACTGGAGATAAAGCGAATTACAAGTACATTTTGCACACACACTGGGTGATTACACTGACTACCTGAACAGGTCGCCAATATGTTGCAAGGTACAGAGACAAACAAACGCACACCTACATTCACATACACATTCTATCTCTAATTAATCTGACTGCAATCTTTGGACAATGGGAGGAAACCGGAGTACCCACATAAAGCCCGTGCAGATATGAGGAGAAAACGCAAACTGGCAGTTTCATCTTCAATAAATATGTAAAGTATACAATTTAAAAAAAGAAATATTCTCTGTGTGTGATGCATGAAGCTCAGACAAACTGTCCCTTAGCGATACATTTTCCATCAACAGGATGTTTTTGTTGAACATGGAGCCACTGATGTAGCGCTGCTGTAGATATCTGCATATGCATTTACATCTTTAATCAACTGTCCAAGGAAAGCCCATTCATTCATCGCCCCTCTATTGTACAGTTACAATAGTACAACTAACATGCATATGTCGCCACATACTGACATTCTTCAAACACACATACACACAGATTAAAATACTACATGAGTAAAACAAATGTACTTCAGAAAGCATTAATATTATTATAGGATTGTTCATCTACCTACAGCCACATGTGTCTGGTCTCTCTGTACCGTAACTCCGCACACTAAAGATGTGTCTTAGATCACACATTTACATAACCGAGTGTTCGTCTGATGCACTAAAACAGTGTGTTCAAAGTGTGTAAGTGTACGATTCAAGACACAGCTACTTTATAGCATACTAGCAGTGGGCGTGGTTGTACTGTGATACTTCAGGAACCAATAAAAGGCCGGTCCCCGATTGTGTCGATGGACAAACATCCCGCTTTCCACTTTAAACGATACTTTAACGAGTAATTAAACTTTTCATGGTGGTTTATTTACCTCAAACTGATAAATAATTTCTTTAAAGTATTTATATCTCATTTGCGGAAGATTCTTTACACTTGCACGTATTACTTGGTTTCAGTTCTCATTACAGTAACGGTCAAAAGTTTAGACACACTTTGTTATACAATGTTTTTTTTTTTATTTCTATCTACATTTAGATTCAATCTGAAGACCTTGAAATGATCAAGCACTTGAAATTGAATATGAGACGTTTAATATTTAATATTTTTGTCAGATTACAAAAGGAAAACACGACATATTTGTTTTGGTTGTCTATCTAGTTCCTGAGATAAGAACTAATTAAAAAGCCTATTCGTATACTCACACCCGAAAGGTACACTAAGAGTTGTTCAGTACTTCCTCTGGTTCATTCATGATCACATTGATGACTTTTCAATATGTGCAGGGTGGCGAGTCGGGCCTGCGTTTCAAGTGGGGTGGCGTTTTAAGAGTCTGTGATGCTGCCAGGTTGATGTGGATGAACATGTTGAAAGCCCTGCGAGGGATGCGCGGGGGTCATGAGATGGAGCCACTCGCGTGCCAAGGTCAGTCTGTTTGTTCACTTCCTGTTGCTAGACTGCGACCGTTCTCGCTGAGGATGCTGAGGGACAAATTTAGAATTTCAGCTCACCCTCCATCTGCTACAACTAGCTTTAGACCTGTCTCTATGGGAACCGTGATCAGGTTGTTGGGAATAGGAAAATAGGAAGAGACTTTACAGTTTTGCTGTTTTATTATTATTTTTTTTCTCATGTATGTGCTAGACAGCAGCCATTTTCAGTAGCGGTCTCATTCGCAGTAATGATGTCTGCAGTCTTTTTTATGTCCATAAAAGGCAGAAATAAATCAGTTTCATATTACATTTACATTTTCTGCAATTAGCAGACCTTTTTATCCGAAGCAACTTACATTAAAGTTACGGTCTGACCAACTGAAGGTTTAATGCCTTGCTCAGGAGACCAACAGCAGCAATTTAGCACTGGTCAGGTCTGAACTAGCGTCCTTTGGATTACTAGTCCTGTACTCTAACCACTAGGCTACCGCTGGTCCATTTCACGCACAACGACATGAATGTGTACAGAACACTTTACTTTAACTAGTTTAACAAACAAATATTCAGATTACAAACATGAACATACAAACACATTTTGAGTTACAAACCAAAATTTGCACGCAAACCAAACATGCGAGTTATTGTTCAAAATACAAGACCGTCTGATTTACAGAAGACATATTATGCCTCTGTTTAAGTTAGAATGGGTCAATGGACTCATTTTTGCACAAAATGACTCTCATATAAAAAGATACTATTAGTTTTACTTATTTACTATATTGCCAAAAGTATTCGCTCACTGATCCAAATTATAGGAATCACGTGTTCCGTTCACTTCCATGGCCACATGTGTATAAGCAGACACTTCCTCTTCCAACATGACTGCCCACTAGTGGACAAAGCACAGTCCATGAAGACACAGACACAAAGTCTAGTGTGGATGAACTTGAGTCCTGACCTCGATCCGGTAGAAACACCTGAATTAGAACGGGGACTGAGAGCTGGAACTTCTCGGACCAACATCACTATGTGACCTCACGAATGATCTTCTGGAAGAACGGTCAAGAATCCCCATAAACACACTCCTGAACCTCATGGACAGACGTCCCAGAAGAGTTGAAGCTGTTCTAGCTGTAAATGGTGGAACGTTATATTGAACACTATGGATTAAGAACAAGACGTGACTTTTTGGTATATGTATATGTCGAAAATGTAAACAAGGCTAGAAAACCCATTGAATTGGGTGAACGTTGGGTCAAATTATACCCAGAAGTGTAATAAGTACAAATTACCAGGTGCAATCTGAATATTAACCTATAGCTTATACATCTAATGCTGTGTTAAGCATTAGTGTTAGCTGCCAGTGTTAAGTCTTATTGTTTGTACATCCAGCCATCAATGTCCCAACCACCCCAGGCACGGAATAATCTATACTGTATAATGTATAAGCCACCCACACACTAAAACATGTATAGTATTCCATAGAACAAAGCCCTCACATGGATGTTGTGCCAGTCCGTGTCAGCTCCAGCATGTTACACATTAAACGCACTTACGCTTACACACTCTCAAGGAACTGGAAATGCTGCTGTGAATCTCAGCCGTGACATAATGGATAGCAGAAAACACACACGGGTCATAAGACTTAAAGGCCAAGAACACAAGTGTGTCTATGCTTCTGTGAATAGCTTAGAATAGGCTATGGGGCACAGTACAGAAAAGAACTAACACTTTCTTACTAAATTTACTGCATCACAGAATTCGTGTTACAACTTGAACACTGAGTACAATAAAAACACATCTGAACATGCTTATAGGACTCAACAAAAGTGCTAAACACACAAACATTTAAGCATACTAACCTAATAATAGTGCTCATTACAGATAAAGGTTAAATCATTGTATTATTTTCCTTCTTCTTTTGGCGGCTCCTGTTCTGGAACCCCAAAATACATACATACATGTTTTTTTTATGCTGGATACAAGCATCCTATTTATCTGGGATTGGAACCGGTGCTATAATGCACTGGTTCGTGTGTCCTTGTAGTTACCATACACGCAATGTAATTCAGTGTCTCCAATTAACCTGACACGTTTTCTGACTGTGGAATGAAATCGGGACAAAGAAAGGATCAGACTAGCCTGCCTAGTGATCAAACCCAGAAACTTCCTTCTGTGTGAGGAGACACTACGACCTTGTAAATAACTGGAGCAGTTGTATGCTTGAGGTTTAAAACTAACTAGGCGACTTTACAACCATTGGTTGGTTTACCACCAAAACAAACTAACAAAAATGAGCAAAGCTGCCTCATAGCAAGAAGATCCTGGTTCCCGGTTCCTTGCATGTGCTCCTCATGTCTGTGTAAGTTGTGTCCAGGAGCTCAGGTTTCCTCTCACAGTCCAAAAACATGCAGGCAGTTTAGAGACACTTGAATACCCTGTGCGTGTTGATGTGTGCCCTGATAAGGCACCAGAAAGAGGCCAGGCATAGCCTAGTGATTAAGATGTGAAGCTAGTAATCTGATGGATGCAGATTCGAACCTCATCAATGGTAGAATGCTGCATTTGGGCCCTTGAGCAAGGCCCTTTAACTATCAATTGCTCGGATTGTAAACTATAACTGTAATGTAAGCCATCTGCTAAATGCGTAAAATTTAAATGTAAATGAAACAGTCCAGAACAGTCACAGTTTAGCAGACGCCTTTATCCAAAGCGACCACCTATTTGAACAATCGAGGGTTAAGGGCCCTGCTCAGGGGCCCAGTAGTAGGAACTTGGTGACCCTTTGATCTCCAGTTCAGTACCATAACCACTAAGCCTAATAAAACACAGAAGTTACATTATTAAGAAACACACATGCACTCATCCATACAGGCTGTAACATCATTAAGTATAATAACCAAATTAAGTTGCCAGTTCACCCACATGATGCAACAACTGGGACAAATTTCAGCATCCTGGCGGCTTAACACCGCTAAGAAACTGAATCTCATCCTTTATGTCAAGACGGGTCCTGCATCAGATTACCACACAGAGTACCAATCAAACGTTTCATCCAATACATCTTCTAGACGTTACATTTTCTATATCATATCATTTTCTTCGTAACATCGCCCGGAACATCGGAGCGCGCACGCGCGCACGCACGCACACACCGGTTTACTCCCCAAAACACTCTTGCTCCCTACACACTTGCACTAGGCTCCTCCCTCCCCTCTTAGCGCCCACACACACGAAGCAGTATAACATGTGAACAGAGCCTCATAACATCGAACACACACATAACCAATAACATTAAACACACACATAACCAATAACAAACACACACATAAACCATAACATTGAACACACACATAAACCATAACATCGAACACACACATAAACCATAACATCGAACACACACATAACCCATAACATCGAACACACACATAACCCATAACATCGAACACACACATAACCC
>JAOTRQ010000029.1:3493250-3505177 GCA_028565875.1 Hoplisoma paleatum
ACACACACACACACACACACACACACACACACACACACACACACACACACACACACACACACACACATATATATATACATCCATTACAATGGACATCACTTGTTTTCTTGTTTCCTTGTACATAACATTAATCCAGAACTACCAAAATAGACATTTATTAACCGATCAAACAGCAGCGTAATCCCTCCCATTGCATTAAGGGAAAATCAGTACAAATAAAAAAGAAGACATGGCAGCACTCCAGCGAAGGAGGCAGTGTACGCAATCATTGACTTAATTTCGGACAAAACTGACATTTTTATATACGACAATAGTATTGTTTTCTGCCTGAGCCTTGTTCTTAAGAAAGAAGATTCATTAGAATCTTGAAAGTGCTAATATAATTTGTGAGGTCATATTTTCTGAATTGATTTGTTATGACATTATTTCTACAGATTGTATATGACCGGCGTAACAAAAAAGTGAAACATTTTGTGTGTATTAGCATGACAAGCCCATGTGAGAATCATGGTTGAAAGGGTTGGAGGAGGGAAAGGAAGGAAAGATGAGATAAGAGGAAACATATTACATAATGCAATGATGTCACCCAGCATGATGTCCCCCCAGGACAGAAATGAGCTCTGATATCACAGCAAAACACTCAAGTTCGATGTCAGCTTCCAAAACTGACAGCAGAAAATTGTTATTATGGAGAAAAAGAAAATCACATGATGGGCAAATGGGCCACTGGTCTGAAAGTAGATCACTAGCAAACACTAGAATATAGTAGTTTTAGTCATTTGTTTGCATAAAAAGCAGGTTTTATCCTTAATATTTTAGTTGGAAAAAAAATAAAACAATACAAATCACGCTGGCGGTTATGCTAAAGCACACCAACTGATAATTCGTAAATAAAAGAGTTAACTTATTTAAGTTTAAACATCTTAAGTTAACTTATGGCCACCTTCCTAATGTTGTGTTGTGTTGTCAGTGATCCTTAGCCACCCTTAACCCAGTTGACAGTTAATGTTTCTTTCTTAAACATTTACCAACTCTTGGTGGAAAATAGAAACATTTTGCATTAAATAAGTACATTATCATGTTTTATGATTGATTATGTATAACGAATAAAAGGGGGATCGACATCATTTTAAAGCTTTGGCTTTAAAACAAACAGTTAAAAAAAGACATCTATGAAAGGACAGATAGAATATTTAAGTCCCTCATATATCGTACATAATATTATGATAAGACTGGGGATCTGGAGAAATTCATTGCAACATGAAAAGTAAAGTAATATTCATACATTAATTATGCCAAATTCAGACTGAGGTCTCTGTTCTATGGTCTTTGATGGGCTTAAAGACTTCAGGTAAAAGTACAAAATCCCACATCTGTTCTGGGGTTTTATATTTTCCAAAGAAATTTTTTTTATTTAGTTAGTCTATAATGATATCAGCAATTAAATGTCACTTTTTATTTGTAGACATGCGGAGAACATGCAAACTCTAGACAGAAAGCCTTAAATTGCCTTAACCAGGGATTGAACTTCTTGCTTTGAGGCAAAAGTGTTAATAGCTAAGCCACTGTGACACCCAAATTCTAAATATTTTTTTAAAAATGAGGCCATTTAGGAATAAAAAAAATAATTCTGGATAAAGCTTCCAAAACTTCGGTCTTCACTTACGGCAAGCGAATGTAATAAAACAAAATCAGAGACAAATTCCAAACTTCACAGTCAATGAACATTGATTTTCCTTTTTGTTAAAGTTGTTTCAAATTCTTTTCAATAGAACAGAACCAAACTAGAGGATATGATAGGACCACAACGTTTACAATTTATTGCAGGATGATGACTGCAACACCTAACACACTACACCAGTAATGCATTATTGGAATCATGCATTAATCACATTTGATAGGCTGATGACTAGACTTACTGCAGAGCTCCAGACTCTGAATCATCACAGTATGCATTCATATGACTTAATGATCTCATTTTGCAGAATTGTTAAAAAGGATTGCTTTTCTCTACAAGGATTTTTTATTTATCTACATCCTCCCTGTTTTTGTACATGAAGAAGTAACATCAGGGAAACACGAAACACACTGCACCATCTCCTGAACCATCTCCTCTCATTGGGACTGTCTGCTAAATCAGCTCTACCAGGAAACATCTAGTAATATGACAAATCAACGGTGTAGACCTCAACAGCTATACAGAGTGTTACATGAATTATAAATTAAAGTAATATAAGTCACAAACACACCAAGCTGGCTAAACAGAATGTAAGATTCTGGTAACATGAGGAAAAATAGTATTTGTATTAAATAGTAAGATGAAAAAGTGCCTCTAAAATGGAAATAGATACAACCAGAGACAGATTTCTTTTCAAATGCCCAAACATTTACTAATAATATTAAAACTAGTTATTACTATTATCTTTTAAAATGGAAACGCTATGGTAGATGCGGTGCTATTGTGTGCAAACTGAATGGTTATTTAAATTTAATGTTTGATATTGATTGTTTGAATTTACAGCATAATATATTGCTATTATCACTTTTGACATTTTGTTGGTAAATGCATTTATATTGTATTTTTGATTGTGCTTTATTTATATGTAAATTGCTAAGCATGTACGTGGGTATTACAAATCAAACGTAAAGATGATAAATCGCAGATGGAGGCCCTACCCTAGGGCGACACGACCGGGAGGGTTGACAATTTAGTGTCTCCCATTGACAAGACTGCATGTGTGAGAGAAAACCGTAGAAATTGCTGTAAGGCAACAGTGCTCCCCACTTAGTCACCCTGCGGCCTAATTTAACGACAACTAAAATAAAACAGTTTCCCTCCCGATAAATACATAAATAAGAAAACTCAAAACAAAAACAAATAAGCATCACAATACTGGAACTAACACAATTCTTCTTAACCCCACACCAGACTAAAACAAACAAACAAAGATACGTATATTGAAAATCCAAACTACCCAGAACGAACTACATATCCCATGATTCTTAAACACGGTGGGTGTTTTTTTGTCAACACGACGCAGCCAATGAAAACGCGAGTTCATGTGACGTCACTGGTTTTCGGTCCTTTTTTGCGCGAACGAGCGGTGCTGATGCAGAGCCGAGCGCGTGAGCCGTGTGTGTGTTACTGCCACTACTTCTGCAGCATCAGAGGTGGGTGTGTGTGTGTGTGTGTGTGTGTGTGTCATTGTATGTGCAATTTGTTTTTACTCGTGAATCTGTTTATTTATTTTAATTGTGCTATAATCGTTATATAGATTGTATAGAAATAAAACCAGACAAAGGAAAACAACGTGCACATCATGTCATTTATTTCATTGTTTAATAATTAAGGCCATGTCGTTGTGTAGCTTTTGTGATGCATATTCAAATACAGCTCGAATACAGTTTGCATTATTTTTTAACATGTTGCATTGTGTACTGATGGTTGATTATTTATCAGTGCAGAATTTATACTAGGTTGGTAGATTTACAAGTGTAGATGTACTTCCATCCTTTTGTGTGGTGGTTAGTTTTTAATTTAAAGTCAACAATGTACAACAAAGCCCAGCCATCATCATACACGTATAGAGACACTAACTGGTCATTGGTTTATATAAGAACTTGTATTTAGAATGTAATGTATTAAGAATAGGATCATATGTGTACGTGGAGCTTTGTCTATAAATTCGAGCATCTGTCTGTACGTCGAGCATCTTCTCTCATGTTATAACGGTTCTTAGTTTGTTGTGACCGAAACGAACCAGACGTCGTGCATCATGTGTGTATTTGCACATTTACACATTCTACACACAATGTGTGATGATAATCAACATGTAACATGGAGATTGGGTGTGACGTTTTCGGTTACCACGTGACGTCTATTATTCAGTTATAACGTGCGTCGTTGCGTTCTATAGCGTCCGATGGACTTGATGTATCGACGAATATACGTCTATTTATCCTGATATGTAGGCTACAATTGATAAATGTACAGCAAGCTTTATGTTTAATAGACTAATTAAGTAATGCGTAGGCTTTTGCTCGGGTCGTCCTTTGTCAGTCATCACATGACAGACTGATAAAAGATGTGATTTAAAAAAAAAAGATCTCTAATCTCTGTCATGATCTTTCTTAGTAAGTCGCACTTGTATGATTTAGCTGGAGGAAAACGCCACCATCGCCTTTGTTCTGGAACCACACACAATCTCCTTTGTTTTCATCCCTCAGTGGACCGCCTTGCTCTCCTCACCTTACCAAACATCACCAGGCTTGTTGTTTATAGCCATTGTCTTCTCATTTAACATCACACATTTCATCTGACCAGGAACAGAATGGTCTAATTGCTAAGCGCACTGATCTGGGGTAATGGGGTGATGGGGTGATGGGGTGTTGACCCTCTGATTGTTGCTTGTCTAACTCAAAGCATCAGAGACAATTTAATTAAGAGACAAAACCAGACCTGTAAAGTGAACATCAGTGGAAACAATTGTTACCCGCTACTGATGTGATGCTTGACCGATCAGGTGCCAACAATCCCAAATCTTACTGACACTGACCTTTGTGTCATAACAAGACTGATGACCATCCATTTGGAAATGCATTGCTCTTACAATTGATTTTATGGAATACTTTCTAACCATGATCAATTATATATATTTATAAGAATATAAGACATTTATGAAGCAATGTCGTGCACTATTTCTATCAATTAACAGTTAATAGGAATGGGGACCTGACAGGCTGCTGTTTGGAATCAAGGGCATTATAGAAGGGCGTGCATTGGCATTGGTGTCGTTTTAAATGGACCTGTTTTTGTGATCAACCACAGATCCTGTTTATGATCTGGTCTGTCTTTCTGGATTATTATTGTCTAGAACCTGCTGTTTGGGTGTCAATGAATTACAATATCATTTTTGGAAAGACTGTTGTCTTCACTATTGTTATTTTTGAAGGACAAATAAGGAAAATGACTGTCGAAAGATTTTTTTTTTATGTTTTTGGTAATGCAAAAGGATAAACTGCGATTTCTGTTACGCAAGAATATTTATTATTTATTTAAATTAATTTTCGCAGGTATTTCTAAACCTTCAAGGTTGACAGTGCAATGGCGACCTCTGGAGGTATTCTAAAACATTTATCTTCCACTATCTACGATGCACATTTTTATTTTTAGTAGCTGTTTATATACATATTAATTATAGACATAAAATGTTGTCATACATTAGATAATAGTTTATAATTGCTCAGTGGTCTTCGTCACTATAACCATTCTTTTGTGATTTCCAGACATTCAGGTTAAAGAGCTGGACAAGCGGGCTTCTGGACAGGCATTTGAGGTCATTTTAAGCCCCACTGCACCAGACGCTAAAGGAGAATTTCCTCTGTCCACCCCTAAAAAGAAGGAGGTGTCTTTGGATGAGATTCAAAAGAAACTGGATGCAGCAGAAGAAAGACGCAAGGCAAGAAACTCTTTCTACGATTGCTAATAATATTGTTTTCATTTGGAGGAAAAACCCTCTGAGAGTTCAGTATAAACAGTAACTATGATTTTGGGAAGGTGGTGAAGGTCCTTTTTACTTTGCTTTTTTAATCTTTTTTTTTTAAAAATTAAACTTCTGTAGAGTCATGAAGCTGAGGTGCTTAAACACTTGGCTGAGAAGCGAGAACATGAGAAAGAAGTTCTACAGAAAGCGATGGAGGAGAACAACAATTTTAGCAAGATGGCAGAAGAGAAACTTAACATAAAAATGGAAGCAAACAAAGAAAACAAAACAAAACAGATGGCAGCGTTAAATGAGAAATTTAAGGAGAAGGTAATTATTCATTCTTGCTGTATTCTTGACAAGTTGCATAAAAACTAAAAATCAATAAACAAAGTCCTGCTATGAGAAATCAACGATTTTTAGATCAATTACATTTGTTCAACGACTTTTTTGTTTGATTAATTTCAGGACAAGAAACTTGAAGAAGTTCGAAAGAACAAGGAGACAAAAGATGACGGCGAGGCTGATGAAAACTAATTTATTTCATATGTTTTTCTTGCTCTATTCCATTTTAGGGAAGTTCTTAAAGACTTTTGTTCAAATATAAAGCCTGTATTATGTGCATAAACTGTATATGTAGTAGACAATGTGGATACACAAATTCTACTTGTGCAGTTCAATTGGCTAAACTTAAAGGAACTGGTGTCCAACTATATTTATTTGGCATTTAACCTAAGGTTAATATGCACAGTGACGCTGGATGGATACAAAGATAATAACTGAGCTTAATTATACTTAATTAACCACATCAGCAAAAATTATTCAGACATGCAAACTGGTCTACAGCCAGCCACTGTTGATTTTACATTCCCTTAATTACAAATAAGTGCTGTATTTGACTACAATGTATACAGTCTATGTGCATGTTTTACTTGTGTTCTTAACACTTTTTAATGTTTTGTTTCAGAGACATTTTCCCATGTTTGACTCTTTATATCTCCATCACATGCAAAGCTGTCTACTTGCAGCTTCTGACCTGTAAATTAAGCCGTGTTTTACCCTTATGGAAAGCATGTCTGTATTATATATATAGGTCTGTAGCTTTGTCTGTTTTGCAGCCTTGTGCAAGTCGACTTGTTCCTGTGCATGTAAAATTTGCTTTTCTGAGCTTAGTAAAGTTGCACAGTTTCTTGTTACCGTAGCAGTTTTAGATCAGATACCATTTTGGTAGCTGGAAAAAAAAATGTCTGCTTCTCTGTGTAATTAACCGTTGTGTTAATAGTAACCACATTCCTGGTAATAAACACAGATTCATACTAACAGCACATACATTATTAGACTTGCACTTTTCATTGTAGGATGTCGCTTGGTAAGACATGATCTGCAACTGAAAACAACATGCTGAAACATCTATTTTGAATCAGCTTACACCCATGTAATACAAATGCTGCACACCGCGAAACATCATCTCATCGATGATGCTTAATCACTCATTTCTTACTATAATGTAAATGCAGTCTCCTTTTCATGTATACTGCCACGAAAATGAATCAATCTGGTCAGGTTTGATGTTTTGTTAATATTTTAAGTAAAATAAGTGAACTCGATCTTTACTAGGAGCAAACGTATGCAAACTTTATAGCACAAAAACTGTTATTTCTGTTAGTTTATATGTTTAATGAATGAATAGAATGCACTTGGTAAGTCTGTGTCCTCTAAAGGCTGATCATTTGTATTTTGAAAATTGGCAGAACGTTCCAAGGAAACAATGAGAAACCATGAGCTTTTACAGTAGAACTATGAAGCGGTCAAATGACCTTGAAAGTTAATAATAGAACCGTAACTGTAATAGAACATATTTAGAGTTCTACTATAATCTTTCATAATCATTTGGCCACTATTGTTCGATTGTAAAAAAACATAGTACATTTTTTTCATGTTTTACTAGGGGTGTGCAAATTTTCGCAAATGCCTTCCAAAGCAACCTCAACAAATCTCCAATGTCTTTTCTACGATCGTACATTCCTTAAATGTTTGCATAACCACATAGGCCTTTTAACTTTGATACGTTTTTGCACTTGTTAATGTTTTTAAAAAATCCTTTTTTCAGTTGATGTACTCAGTGTGATTTATAGAATCATCAATTTCAGCATGAAAAATTAAAAATGTTGATGTTGAAACTGTGTTTTATTTGTGTGGATGGATTTTCATGTATGAATTATGATTGAACTTTGACTCATAAAAACTTGCTTATATTTCCTGTTAAAATTTGTTCTTTTATTATGCTGACCTATCAGACATAACATCAATATTTCTAGATGCTTCCACTTCCAGCCATCTTTGAGGTTACATCATGGCTTCCTCTTTCATTATAAAGGGAGAGGCTGGTTTGATTTTTAACAGCGTCTTTGTTAATGTCTATTCAATCAAAACAGCCATTTCAGACGAGGACCACCATACAAATGGCATTTCAGTTCATCTAAAAGGTGTCAAATCAGGATCTACTGATTATTGTATACACAATGAATGAAAACATATCATGGCATTTTGAATAGAGTGGTCAAAATTAATAAAAAAAAGCCCCGGAATTAAAAGTCATATTATTATAACTGTTTTATTCACCTGTTAGCAATTGGTGATGTTAAGCTATTCTCCTAAGGTTTGATCATACAGTATATTTATCTCTTACACATATTTTTTATTAATGTCATGAACCACAGTATGTACTAACTAAAATAAAAGACTTGTTAATGAGTTTTGGTAGAGCAGAGCTTTGTGTAGTTACTATGCCAAGATGTAATGTTTGATTTAAGCTGAAGGAGCTCCATTCACATACACACGCCTACAAAGGCACATTGTTAATTTCACGCCTCTGCGCTACCAAAAAAAAAAGAAGAAGAGATAAGCATTTATATAGGGCGTAGACAAGCAAGGAAGAAGACAATGCACTTTGTTTTAGAAAGATTCCATAAACAACTAAGTTACCATGATCATGGTTGTGATGAACTTTTAAAAAAGCTTTAAACACACATGAGCACAAGGCCACAGAGAATAGGGCACCTTTACATTTTGGTTTGTAGACTCTCATGTTGTTGAAATCCTTACACTAAAACAATTTGTGGTGACTGAAACACCCCCACATTGTGAGAGCTGTTGGCTTTTGTATCAACCAACACAATCTGTAATATACTGTATGATTATTACACCCATTTCCACTCTCCCTTGCGGCACGGTGGTTTAATGCTTAGCACTAGTTGCGTCACAGCTAGATAACCGAGGTTCAATTCTGCGTGTGTTTTTTCTGGTTACTCCGGTTTCTTCCCACAGTCCAGAGACATGCAATCAAGTTGATTGGAGAGATTGAAAATTGGTTTGTGTGTGTTTGTCTCTGTACCCTTTTCTCTGTGCTGAT
Organism: Hoplisoma paleatum; assembly: GCA_028565875.1. NCBI lineage: Eukaryota > Metazoa > Chordata > Actinopteri > Siluriformes > Callichthyidae > Hoplisoma > Hoplisoma paleatum. Next base: position 3,502,146 of record JAOTRQ010000029.1, read on the forward strand.
GACCTGCTCAGGTGTTTGGTGTATTCACCCAGTGTCTGTCCCACCATGACCCTGGAAGAAAAATTTGGTGATAAAACAAGATAATAGATGGAGTTCCACTTAAAATTGTTGTCTGGTTTGCATTTTGATTGCTTGAGTCTTCTTACAGTACTTACAATAACTTACTTATATTAACTTACAGTAGTTATACAACAACAATAGCTAATAATAATAATAAGTTATACTTATATATTGTGTTTCTCTGAACCCAAGGATGCTTTATAATTATAGCTACAAAACAACAAAATATTAATAACACTTACGAACACTACTTTACTAGCACTAAACCTTTGCCTACATTTCTCAAAGAATGTATGCATACCAGGTCTTGATACTTTTAACTGTTTCTAGTCAATCTGGTTATTCTGCAATGTTTTAAAATCATGTAACTTTTGTAATCACTAGTACTGTACAGATACACAGATACCGAGTTCATCCTTTGCTCCTTTGTAAATCATTTATCAATTGAAATGGACTCAGTGACCAGTGGTAGTGGACCATTCTTATCACTTCAATGAGATCAAGAAAACAGCGTACTGTAAATCAAATCCAACAGCATCCAGTAATAAGCAATTTAGAAGAAAAAAACTAAAAACACACCTGGCAGATTGATATTTTAAGACATTTTAAGAATGACTGTGACGCGTTTATACTTTCATCATTTATCCAAAGCGACATACAGTAGTTACAGTACACAGTCTGAGCAATTGATTGTTCAGGCTTGCTCAGGGGTCCAACAGTGTCAACCTATTTGCAGTGAGATTCGAACTAGCGATCTTCTAAGCCAGGGGTCACCAACCTTTTTGAAACTAAGAGCTACTTTTTGGGTACCAACTAATGCGAAGGGCGACCAGTTTGATACACACTTGTGAAATCACAAATTTATAACCTTTAATTACATGTTGCTACTGTATTAATAATGAATGATATTCATCTATGTGAAGGTGTTGCTTTTTTATATTGTAATTTTCTAATTTACACCAATGCAAGTGCGATTTAAAAAAGAATAGCGACAATTTTTTTAATGCAGCTCACTGGTAAGTGTCAATATAATGAGCGACTTTTAGAACAGGTCCACGGGCGACTCATGAGGTCCTTTCGGGCGACGTTAGTGACCCCTGGGACACTAGGGTCAAAAGGAAATCAATCACTGCCTAAATGACATATAACAACAGTTACCAAAGTATTTCTTTTGTATTCAGTAGCTAATAATGCAACATTATGTATAGTTTATGACGTCACAATTCACAATCCCTGAGAACACTGGTCTGTTCAGAGTGTTACATGTGTGTATTTATGTTTAGGAACTAAATGTGACCACATTGACTTTCTTCTCGTTCCTGCTTCGTTTCAAGTGTTTCAAGTCTTCCGCACTAAATCACTTCTTCAGTCGAAGCTCATAAGAAGGGGGCGGGTCTGTTTCCTCCCGTTCACCTCGGTCTTGAAGCGTGCAGAATGACAAAGACCAGTTCCTATTGGCGGATCAAAAACATCATCGGCGAACGGTGATCTGATTGGCTGCGAGACTTGTCCGTTAACTCACCGTTCAGCTCGGCTGTCTGGTTCTGCAGGGCGCAGCTGACATGAGCCTCACCCGGGGCGAGTCTTCATCAGTCTCTATTTTCTATTCATCATGCTACTCTCTATGTTTTCATACCCGCGAACAAAAGATCGCATTTAAAAGGTTATAAGTCGACTGGGCGGATTATTTGTTAAGAAGGTAAGGCTTACTTCTTGTACCAAGGTTTAAGAACATCATACGTTGTTATGACTTATAACGTCTCAGTTTGATACAGAACAAAATGCACAGTTTGAAATAAAAGAAATAAAAACACAGTGTCGTCACTAAGTGTGTTTCTAAAAGGCTGTTTGTGCCTTTTCTGCATAACCATTTTCTGATGGATATTCCGGTTCCTAATGAAGAGTCGACTCCTGCTCAAACTGATCTATGTATTCCTATTTTTTGTATTCCGTTTCTAAACAAACAGACTATTTACTATTATATATCATAAGAAGATGTATACATTATATCAAGGCTGCATACTCTAATTTAGAAACAAAATGAGCAAATAATTGTGCTGGAAAACATGCATATATTCGAAGGTAAGATGTAAATGTTAAAATAAAATTAATTCATAAATCAATGTATTAATTCGTTTAGAATGTATTTTTCATTGTATAAATACAAAATTCACGTGCGTCGTAAACGTATTTTCAATACTTCACACAAACATTAAAGGAATCAAATTATTCGACTCTCGATTGAACTGTCAATTCAGAAGAGTCGACTCATTTGAACGAATCATTATTCGTTCTGCCATTTTTATCGGCCGCTCTTAATGACGGCGCTTCAGAACTGGAACTTTCTTCTGTTACTCAGCTCATAAATGTCTAAATGCCAGTTTTCCTACCCGAATGTGGAGAAGGCTTATCCGGCATATCGGCTCACTGAATTATTTGTGGTTTAACTGACACCATGGTGTCTAGTCGTGTGGTATTTTATCACCGCTTCGTTTCAGAATCATCAGTTACATAATGTCGACATGACACGATTCGCTTCATGTTACCTTTCATTCAACAGTATTCACGTTTCAATATCTTTTCTTCTCTTTCCCTGCACAGAAATAAGTCAATAAGTTCCCTTAGTGTACAATATACACTAATGTTATCACTTACGTTCATGTTGTCACAACATAGTTTTATAAAAGCATTTCCTAATGAACAATGTTTGCATATTGAAATCTGGCATAAAACCACTTACCATATACTAAAGTATAGAATGTAATAAAAGTGCCGTAACATGTTGACATAAACCATGCAAGGTTAAAAGTAATGTGAATTTTACAATAGCGCTTTATGTTGCTGTATTTCTGTTATTATTCACAGCTTTTTTCTTTTACATTTTCTGTGTAATTAATGATGATGATTTTTACCCTTTAGTCGAAATCGACCCTGGGTCACTCTGTGGATCGTTACCGATCCCAGAGTATTTC
>JAOTRQ010000029.1:3517264-3529661 GCA_028565875.1 Hoplisoma paleatum
GGGATACATATTTGTGAAGTTTTACCTTTAATGTCGGGCTGCCGCAGATCACAATAAAACATGATCACAAAAATGCTTTTATGCATTACAATGGTTTTGAAAAAGCAAGCATTTTTGTTTCCATTGAACCATTCAGAGGTGGAATTGCTTGTGTGCTTTAGTTTGTTTGACTGCTACATAACTGCTTCTCTCACTGTGGTTCACTGAATCCCAAAGCCTTAAGAACGGCTATGTAACTTTTTCCAAACTGACATTTCAATGACTTTGTTTTGCAGCTGCCTTTTGAGACCCTTTAGGCCTAGTCAACATGTACATGGATCAATCAGGAGCCTTAACAAAAGTTGTTTATAACAATAGCAATAATTGTTCCTCCTACGACTGAATATAGTGACACACTTTATATGCTACACACTTCAATTGTTTATGATAGGCGCACCTCTGTTAACACTGCTATTTTTATTGTAGTTTACATGTTTTACATTTCACAATAAAATACATTTATAACGTTAAGATTGATATATGAACCAACTTGTTGTTCCTCAGTCTAGGAAAAAAACAGTAACTGCATTTATATTCAGGGTTGTAAGCAGTCCGTGTTGAAATGCTTGTGCTATTGTGTACTATATCGTGACTAATGTAAACAGACGATAGGGCCGCACAATCCTCTGTCAAACAAAGACGAGAACGCCGCTCACCAAACATTACAAACTAAAAAACACATTTTTCCAGTAAGCAGTGATGCCCTTGGCGTGTAGAGGAAAGGTAAAAAATACTGTGTACATGTGGAATAGGCATTAGCCTGCATCACATTGTCAGACATGTTCTATTTAAGTAACATTTAGATTCAAGTGGTCTGGTAGTATTCATGTCTGGCTGTGGTTAGTAACTGATTTAGATTGATTTTTATTGTATTGAGTGGATCTCGAATCGAATCGAAAGAGATTATCTAATTCCTGGCATTGAAAACAGCTTAAATTTTCATGTTTTAATTTTTTTAAAACACAAATATACAGAATGTAAATAGTTTTAACAAAAATGTCGCAATAAAAATGTCCTGTCACGATCTTAGCATGCTACGCCTTAACACTACACTGTGCTGACAAAAACAGGAACAGGTTTGGCCCTGCAGGTTTGCGAGCTCAGTTCATTTGGCTATTGTTCATACAATATCAGTAATTTGACATGTCAGCCGGCGAGAGGCTTGCTGTCGATTCGACAGACTGAAATCAATTTGTCACAACCGTGCACAAAGATGATGCAAAAATGGTGACTAAAAGTCTAGATTCTTACAAAGAACCTGCTTTGTTAGTATAAGCAGTGGGCATGACTTTTTTATTTAAGGTAAATTAATAAGGGTGTGATAAGTTCAACACTGTGACATGTTTGTTTATGATCCACCCACACGGGAGCCAACAAAGACCAGAACAGCTTTAGAACACTGAACAGTAGACACAGAAAAAAATTAAAGAGATAGGCTGGTTCACACAAACACTCTTAGAATTTATAATGTGTGTGTGTGCGTGTGTATGTGTGTGTGTGCGTGTGTACGTGTGTGTGTTCGTATAGACGTCTATTTATATTATTAAGGCAGTGCTTACATAGTAGTGCTTGGCTTGAGATCAGAAAGTTGTCAGTTCAAGCCCCACCACCAGCACTGTTGGGCCCCCGATCAAGGCCCCGAACCCACAATTGCTCAAAAATGGTGTTCCGTTGTAATTGTAATTAGTTTCCAATAAAAGTGTTGGCTGAATGCTGAAAATGTGCATATGAACAAGACAGCCATGTTAGTTAAAGAACCACCATGTGTGATCAGAAGGTTGCTGGTTCGATTCCGAGAGTCAACAAGTCATGACTGAAATGCCCTTAAGCAACCCTTAACTGATCCACGGGTGCTGGGGCTGGGGCTGCCCAATGTGTCAGACATATTTGCTCACTTCTGCCCCTAGTGTGCTCACTAGTTTGTGTGTTTTACTGCAGGGATGCAGAGAAAAATATTTTATTTTTAGTTTTATGTTATGAATCAATTGACTTTCTATATGTCGGCTTGAAAGTTATCTATCGCATGAATATATGACATATATATATATATATAAAACATGAAAATAGTGCCACTGCTGTATTAAAATGATTAATATCCCGAGGTGACAGAAATAGGTATAGCTCATTTTTCTTTAACCTGCTTTGTTAATTAAACTGCTGTTTGTCACTAACTTGATCATCTTTAAATATGTTTGTAGCAATATAATACATATAATTGATTGGATAGGCGGTCTCACAAAAAAAGAATGAACCCCTGCTAACACAAACCAGACTTAACTGGTTTGCCTGAACTAACTGATGGAGATGAAATCCAGTACGATGTGATAACATTACCAATGCTGCAGTTTAAGTTGGAACATGTTTTGACATTCATAGACCTGCTGTATCAGCAGGGTCTGAACAGATTGCTATGCAAATGAGAGCACTAGTCTGCACAAATACAAATGCTAATTAGTGTGAGAGATAATGCGCATCTGAGGTGGGAGGAACGCCTTTAACCAATGTTGAGCTTTAGCTAAACAGCAAGCCATTAAACCTACACTTAAAATGTTTATTCCATGACCTGCCAAACAGACTGTCTGATAGCTCTCAAAGAAGCAAGGTGACGATCACAACCACTCATGGACTTGTTGAAGCACATCAGGAACAAGTTTATTCAATGATCTGCATTTAAATGTGATCATGTGTTTGGTATGTCTTTGTAATACTGCTGGAGTATTGGTTTGGGAGCTGCTGCTAATTTGCACGTGTGGCCACTGCCTGAGTGGCTAGTTCTGCCCCTGCAGCTGGTGGCCCAGAATAGCAGCAGTACTCCACCCCCAAAACACACACACACACACACACTCCTTCATCTTTTTCCCACATCACACATACACAGCACAGCTCCAGGTCACGTAGACTTCCACCGAGCTGCTAAATTTCTCTGGCTTTCTTGCAGTCACACACGCAGACAGGTAGTTACATACCTGCACAATGAAAAGGTAACAGAAACACACAGGGATTTATAAAGCAGCTGCTATATGTAGACCAAAACCCCAGAAGATGCAGATGTTGTCATTGTTTTCATATCAATGTTCTGATTGTCGTTCCTCTCGCAGTTTTAAATAAAAAAGAAACAAACTATTTCTTTTACATAATAACAGTAATGCAGCCAGTAAAAACAAACGACATCCAGGAGAAATTCTACAGTAGAAAAATGTTTGGGAAAAAAATGTTCTTCTTTTTTGTACACATTTAGATTTACACGTCTGTGTTTGTTGTTAAGTGATACTTGACACAAGTCAGCCTGATAGTGCCTAACTTTACATGGTCTCAGCTACTGTTTTTAAAATCTATACATGTCAGCTCCAGATGCATTGAAATGTACCGTAACTATTACGTGTTGTAAACAGTATATAATGTAAAGCTACCGTGTTGTACATATAAATGCACTCAGTACTCTTTCTTTCACACAACAATAATGGAGCCAGTAAAAACAAAAGGCACCCAGGGCAAATTCTACAATAGAAAACTGTTTGGGAGAAAATAGTTTTGTCATTGAAAACATTTCTACATATTTAAAATGCATTATTATATGCATTTCATTATCAAGGGTACAGAAACGTAACACAGAATAACAGTGACAGAGACAGACAATAAAAACAAAAGACACCTGAGCAAATTCTATATTGCAAAAGCAGTTTCATAAATACTTTTTAAAAGCCCTCACGTTTAGCCTTTTTAAACGTTTGTGCACATTTGCAATGTACATGTTTTATTTTCTATAGCACAGGTCAGGTTGAGGGACATTTTTCTGGTCTTGCTTTATGCTTTTTGAATGCAGTACAGTTTAAACATGTTAGCCTTCTTTAGCCTGTTTTATAAATAGGTTTTTGAAGACAGTGACCCATGACACGTCAGCCAAGGCTTGACTGTTTCTAACATCAACTGCATTTTCTTTCTACTTATTTACTGTATTGTCTGTGTTCGACATATGAGAAGAAATACACCAAATAAGAACAAAACTAAAGAAACAGTGCAATAGTTAATTTGTTACTTTCTCAGTAAAGTCAGTCTTCCTTTCACACAATAACAGTAATCGAGCCAGTAAAAACAAAATACACCCAGGGCAAATTCTACAGTGGAAAAATAGTTTAACATTTTAAAACATTTGTGCACATTTACAATATATGTGTTGTTTTATTATCTGGGACACGGGTCAAGTTTGGGAACTTTTTTCCTTGAGTTTGTTTACACATTTAATACAGAGAACAATGAAAATATAATTTAGCAATTTTTATATTTGTTAATCTGCTTTTTTAAGACAGTACAGTTTGACATATGTTAGGGCGTCATGGTGGTATATTGAAAAATTCCTGGGTTCAAACTCCAGCCAGGGTGGTCCAGATTCTTTCAGTACCTCTTGTGTTTTCTTTATACCTAAGGTGTTCCAAACCATGCACTTATGTGGGGGTAGTTCACTTACTTCTTAGTGCACACGTTCATGGCAGAGTGTTGTCTCAAATGGAACGCCACACTACACACTCGATTAGGTTTACTAGCCTGCTAAAATATCTGTCAGACTTTGTTTACATAATGATTTTATTGCTTTTATTTTATGCTCTTGTTTACCTTCCTACTCAATAATTTGATAAACGCTACTTACATTTATAAGAAGTACTTTCCCCTGCTTTCTGAACCCACAATGTCAGTCGTTTCACATTATATTTGTTTATTGTTTGAAATGTGCAATCTGGATATTTTCAGTGCACTAAGTCTCTGTGTTTATCAGATGCTCTTAAACATAGGGTGACCATCCTCTTACCCGAACATCCTCTTTTTGAGATGTAAAAAATGCAGTGGAATTTCACAAGTGTCCCGGGTTTGGTTTACTACAGTTTACATTAAAAAAAATTATGTAAACGAGAAGCGTTTCATTCACAAACTAGTTAGTCTCCTGTACTCCTATTCTGTTCGCCTACAATTTCAGGTGTTGTGCTGAATTCAGACTCACCAACAGAATCTGACTCCTTTCACATGCACACACGCGCATCACGAAAGCAAACGAACAACAAACGATGTGATTTATCTCATTTCTGAGTAACAACAAATCTTTATTTTTCCTTTACAGCAAACATCACAACCCTGCTACCAAATTTTGGTAAAACCAGCTGGTAAAAACACACTCTATGCTGGCGGTTATAGCTTGTTATCTAACTCTTATCTGACTAGTACTGGGTATTTTATTCCTGGATGGCTAGTTGGTCTTGAGCAAAACTTTCAGCAGAGTCATGATGATCTATTCTATTTTACCCTTCAGTCGAGCACGACCCTGGGTCACTCTGTGGACCGTTACCGATCCCCAGAGTATCTCGGCAATTCCATTTTACGGGGTAGGTTGCCAGGTCTTTCCCCAACCCTGTATCTCTACAGGGATCTTGTGTGTCACTACGGGACAATTTACACATTTCCGATCAACCTAGTGCATGTTTTTGGACTGGAAACCGGAGTACCCGGAGGAAACCCACGCTGACACAGGGGGAACATGCAAACTCCGCACAGAAAGTCCCCAGCCCGACCCGGGGATCGAACCCGGGACTTCTTGCTGTTATAATGTGAAACGATCGTAATAACAGTGCAAATCTCACAATTCTATTCAAATTGTTTTATTCCCTGTTAAAAATGTAGCACGAGACGAGGGGGGAAATACTAGCGTTAGGTAACGAAGAAATAACCGACTAGCATCGGGTGTGTTTTGACCAGATGCTCTTTAGGGGTTTTATTTTTAGCGTGGAGGACCTGAAGATGTCCAGAAAGTGAGGTGTCCTATTTCTCAGTACTTAAACGTAGTGCTCGAAGTGTGCAAGTGAGCGATTTGGGACGGGGCCCCTTGTCTAAAGATGTAATAATGACACCGGTGTGAACAATAATGTTTATTATTTATGCTCCGGACTCTACATATGACTGTCTTACAGTAATTTAGAACAAACATAACAGTTAAACTCGCACGTAACGCGACAATTCTCGTTATTGTTTCTCTCTCTCTCTCTCTCTCTCTCTCAGAAGAACGACCGACTCTCGCTTTGCACAATAACAGTGAGCACAGCCAATGAGAAGAAAGGACACGCGACAGACTCCGCCCAGTCGTGCATCATCATCCACCCTCCGAAACGCTCACGCGCATATAACAGCGAGTCTGCCTGCCTGACCCACTAAACACAGCACGCGCTTACACGCACGCGCACAGCGCACAGACCCGAATGCTATGAAGCTCGAGCCTCGCGGATTATATAAAAGGCGAATCTGACGGATCGAACCTCGGCTTGATTTATCTGGCGGGTTACCGGGAGAGACGTGCACACCGACAGGTAAGCGTGCACCGGGCGTGCCTGCACGGACGCCGCTCCGCTTTAGCGCATGAGGAGCAGCTGCAGATCTTTTGTTCCTCATGTTCACTTTGCTCGGTGCTCCATGCTGGGTTGCGGGTTTGCGGGTTTGCGGGTTTTGGGGAAGTGAGCGTGATATTTCCCCTCGAGATTAAACAGTCGTGCACGTGCACATGCACGTTTATCTCGTGCACTCACTCGTATGTCAGGTCGGGTAACTGCTTCTTTGTGTTGCCTCTTTTTCCTCGTATGCAGAATGATTTTGACATAGTTTATGGATCATTGCCAAACCAAACCGAGAAGAACACACCTTGCACCCCCCCCAATTATTTTAGGTTAGTGGTTTGCATTTGCATTGTTTAGTTATTATAACTGTTTGAATAGCAGTTAAATGTGTAACTAGGTAAAGAGACTGCACACAATAAAGTGTGATGTAAAGATGTATCTCATGATTGACTTACCCATACCTTCAATAACCAGTTAACCAATGCACTAACCATATGAGCTGATGGATGTTTCTTTATATTTTAAGTGTCCCATCAATTGTTTTTTTTTTTTTTTTGGGGGGGGGGGGTGTTGAAGAAAATGACATGCATGAAGAATGTTGTGACGTCGTATGGGTGCAGGTTTTATTTAATCATCAAGGTAACGCTGCACAATACTAACCTTGTCATTTAAAGCTGGGAAAGGTTCAAGGTTGGTCACTGTTGTGTGTATATGTATGTGTGTGTGTGTGTATATGTATGGAAATGCGAGGACCACCTAGGGAGACCCATACAGCCCGACTTTATTACTTTAGTGTCTTCTTTTAATTATTCCTCGTTCAGATCGGTCAGATCTATAACCAAAATCTGTATCTAAATGTAGTTTATTTTTCTTCTTTCCCCATAAAGGAAGAAGCCATGGCGGAGCACATGATGATGCCCATGAGTCACAGCCAGCCGAACGGTGGGCTGCATGGTTACCGGATGGGTATGGCAGGCCAGCAGCACCCCTCTCAGTCTGGGCTTCGAGCCATGCCCAATGGACAGATGATGCACTATGGGTCACAGGCAAACATGCAGAGACCTAACATGGTGATGAATGGCCAGATGAACGGAGGAGGAATGGGTCATCACCAAATGCAGTCCAACATGATGTACAGCAACCAGGGTCAACAGCACCAACAACATCACATGCACCAGCATCAGCATCAGCAACATCAAGGTCAGCAGCAGCAGCAGCAGCAGCAGCAACAGCAGCAACAGTATATGAGTGGAGGTCTGAACACCCAACAGCTCATGGCCAGCATGCACTTGCAGAAACTTAACACACAATATCATGGGCATCCACTTGGTGCCATGAATGGACACCACGTCGGAAATGGAACCCAGTTTCGAATGGGACCGGCTCAGTTGGCCAATGTTCAACACATGGGCGGGTCAACGTTGGGTCTTAACGTCATGGACGTTGATCTGATCGATGAGGAGGTTCTTACAGCGTTGGCTATGGAGCTAGGACTGGATAGAGTTCAGGAGCTGCCAGAATTATTCTTGGGACAAAACGAATTTGATTTTCTTCCAGACTTTGTGAGCAAACAGCAGCCCAGCACTGTCAGCTGTTGAGACATTGGACAGTATGATCCAAAACGGGTGGACAATGCAGTAAGGTGATAACTGTCCTGTCTTGATGAGGCCGGCAGATGTTTCTCTGGTCCACTACTGGAACGAGTGGTGGAGCTTTAGCCAGAGCCATGGGGCGGTGTGGTAGATACCACTCCCGCGTTCTTTAGACATGAATGTAACGACGTTGCTGAACTTTGAGCTTGGTGTTAGCTGCTCTTTGTCCTCAAGCCACCCTTGCATTCACATGTAACTTATTTATGTTCTGTAATTCCAACACGGTCTGTCTGCCTTTGTTAAGACGTTCAGCGTCGCAGAAAGTCCTGCTTCCGTTTTGACTTGGGGAGCCGGATTCATGAAATTTGTAACCAAGATTTTATGGTCTTGTCTTGAATTAAGAAGTTTTAATGAGATCGTCAGCTGCAGTACAACTAGATCCTCCAGCCACGTGTGTACCCTGCATATGCAAAGCATAGATGCCATTCATTATATAATGTGGTTTATGCCATCCCAGCTGTAGAACTGCCTTAAATCACACAGCTTTTAATTTATTTCTTTTCTTTTCAGAGCTGTTCTTTGATTAAAGAAGGTTATATGTTTGACTTGGCTCTTTTGTTACTAACATTGGTCATTTTTGGCCACATTTTGAATCTCTCTGAATTAACTGGAACAGAGAATGCTGCTGAAGTCAATAAACGGGCCGTTTGTTGCCATCTTGTATGCATTGTGGTAGTGTGATCTTTTATCGGTTAAGGCAGAAGTAAAACCAGTGTCTACACAAAAAGAAAAGCACATGCCATGAATGCGTGTTTTTTTTTGCAGTAGGTTGTACTACCAAACACTGAATACTAGCCACTAGTGTGCGTAAATCTAGCATGCTATTGTGATTAAACATTTAAATCGGAGGTTCTCTTGGCCTGATGCACATTGTTAAGCGGGTCATTGCAATTGTATCTTTTTTTTTTCTTTCTCAAATGTCTTGTGTGCTTGGGAGGTGTTAAAGCAAACGGTCCAGGTTAATCTGTGCTTACCTTAACTACACAGACTCTCCCTCTCTTTGCCTGCAGGTTTTAAATCAGAGAACATGTGCTCCATTTATGGATGCATCCTGCTTGCCCACCCCCTCCCTTCCCCAGAGGGGGTTGCAATAGCATGTTGTTAACGCTTCGTTGTCATTTCCTGCCTTTTCCGGAAGGAAAAAGGGACCAAACAGCGCTGGCAGACGTTATGTAGATGGATACACAAAATATGCTTATCCAAGGATTTTTTTTTTAGGAAAATGGAAAATGCTCGAGTCGAACTGTTATTCAGTCAAATGTCTTTTTTACCAATCCCTGGTTTAACTATTTTACTCTACAATGGCTATTAGAGGCAAAAATGATCCTGATTGCTGCTTAGATATCAGGGTGGATATATGTCCGTCTGCTTTTCTTGCTGTTATGTGAAGAAAAATGTATTTATTTTAAACAATAAACTATTTTATTTATGGAATCCTGTGGTCAAATGATCTGGTTTTTAAAAAGTATGTTTTCTTGGTGATAATGTTCTGCTATGTTTGTGTTTTTTTTTTTTTACACACATTTATTAAATTCTTGGGCTTATCATCTTGGCCTTTAACTTAAATGATGGGGGAGTTCTATACATTGCTGCATCACCAATTTCCGAATCTTCTGGGAAATTCTGGCCCTGCTTTGCTAATGCTGCAATTTTTAACTCTGAGATAAGTCAATTTTGTGTTTGTGTGAGCGGCCAAGTTGAAGGCTGGGTTGAGTAAATGCTTATTGTTTTTGCTTCAAGATGACCAGCAAAAAGTACAAAACTGCTAGAAAAGATGGGAAAGAGTATTTCATTTTGCCCCAAATAAATGATGTAGACTTTCATTGTGTAGTATAAATACGTTCTTAAGGATTACTAATATTTGGGGGGAATTATTTTCTGTTGTGGTGGTGTGGCAGGATATTCTGCAAGCACACCAGTGCAGAGAGCTGGCAATCCTCAAATGAAACTCCTCAAATGCTTGGCTGATAGACACATTATGCATTAGTATAATTGGAAGAAAGCTTGCTCAAACCACGCCACTGCTAGGTTGTTGCTGTCAGGCACTTGAGCAAGACCTTTAACCCTCAATTGCTCAGACTATACCGTGACTTGTGAATTGGTATGGGGGAATGGGCTCTGCTAAATGTCGAAAATCTAGATTATAAATAAGTAGGGTTTTTTTTAGGAAGGTCATCAAGCATACAACACTACGTCGATCCAACCATAACTGTTTAACCTTTAAATTTGCCACGTTTTAAGTTATATTTGGTTATGTGAAAAACCTGTGTAAATTTGCAATGTTACAAATGCGCTCTTTGTCAGGCCTCCATCGCTTCACAATAAGATGGTCCTGGGTTCAATTCTCTGGCAGTGCATCCATAAGTGGTTTATCTGCGTTGCTAAATTGCCTAATGACTGTGTTTGATATGACCTTGTGTAGTGATGAATCTAGTGTCATTTGCTAATACCGCTCCGGTCATAAATGCCACCGAAATATACCGACTCAAAAATCCTAATAAACAAAGCAGATGACTGTGTTACTTTAAACAAGTAAATGGTTGGTAGAACAAGTCGGTATAAACAAGGCTGTTATCACTATATGTATGTATGTGGTGGGAGTTTCCCATCAGTCCTTGATGACAAGAATATTTCTGAATGACAGGAAACCCCAACACACCCACACACAGGTAGATATGTTTGGTTTCCCTGAATGCTCAACTAATGGCGACGGCTTTGGCTCTATTCGCAATAGTTTGATTATCACGATCTTTACCCAGACATAGTTCAGATTCTTCTCTTATTTTTTTGTGTAGCTGTGAAGCATCACAGCCTAACAAGATGTAAAGAACGCAAAATACACTATTTAGATATAAAGTCAGGCACAGAGTGCATATTCAAATCGACTCTTAAAGCTGACATTTACTGCTAACCTCTTAAATCGTTCTGCATCATTGAAACGTTATAAAGATTTAGCACGGATTCTTTTACAAGGTCATTCATCTTGTAAATCACTTGAAAACCATGCATGAGTTAATTCTGATTAAATGTGTGCAGGACTTGCAAATTAACATTAAGGACATGATAAAATCCACTATTTTAATATGTATCTAAAAATCAAATGTCCAAGCTGTCCTGTTCTGTTTGAAATGCAGACATAATGTATTTGTGTATATAAAAGGGCAATACTCATCTTTCCGATGCAAATTGCACAACGTTGCTGTGTTTTTATACACAGTAGAAATAAAGGCATTCTTTCAAAACATTTATATTATACACACAGTTTTTTATACTTAAATACTTAAGACAACTCTTAAGTAAACTTAACGCACTGCGAAGTAATTTACTACCACAACCATAGAGGGCGTTGAGTTTCTACTTTCATTACAAGCTTGTGGACTCCATCGTTTTGATGGACATAGTGCTCCACTTGTGGCCTGAGTAGCTATTCGTTGAAGTGTGCGTCATTTTGACATGTAGTTAGAAATTTTGGAAGGTGCAAAAAGGGTACTTGTGAGACTGAATACTTGTAGTATGACCTCTAGTTAGTGTCCATTCTGAATATCCTGGTGATTCTTGTTACAAAACTTTACTGGCTCTGCAGAGGCTCTGCAGAGAGGGTTCATGTCACCATCGATTCAACACAGAAGTATAAATCAGCCATAATAATACAAACAGGATACCAAAAAGGGTACTTGTGAGACTAATACTTGTATTATGACCTCTAGTTAGTGTCCATTTTGAATATCCTGGTGATTCTTGTTACTTTGCTTTACTGGTTCTTGCTTACATGTATCACTTTTATACATAGGAATAAACAGACGTGACACACTAAGCAGATATTTGCTTGTAGCTGTTTTTCTTTTTCTCTTGCCTCTTAAACCTCTCACAACAACCACTATACACACTTCCTGTATGTGTTTTTTTAACTTCTCAATCTAAAGCAACAAGCTGAAACCTTTGAGGTCTCAGCAGGGTTTACGGAACATCTACAACAAGTGAAAGCTGAAAACGTCCGGATTTTGGTCATGTCTGGGGGTTTCTCCTTGGGTTTTTCCAACAAGTTTAGATGATCCTGGAGAAACGATCCTTTAAAATGGCACTGAGGTTTTACAAGCTGTCAGTTTTTTTACAACACTTAATTTCCAGGCAGCACACTTCCTCTTTTCATCTATTTATCTGTTACTTCTTGCTGTTATCTTGTTGTTTAAGCAATGCCCGTGTCTCAATTCTGTTTAAAATGCCTAAGATATTTGTTGGTGTTTTATTTTGAGTGTTCTAGTCAGTTGATAGTATTTTCCTTCATAGGTGCTGTAAGAGCATGTAAAGAACAAGTAATCTAATTAATATATGAGT
>JAOTRQ010000029.1:3537085-3548762 GCA_028565875.1 Hoplisoma paleatum
AAAATAATTTAATCAATTGAGTGTTATGTTGTCATATGACCACTAGGTGGTACGGGCAGTGTCTCCATATGAGGCCAGACAGTAAACAATTAAAAAAAAATGAGGTAGAATGGTGCAGAGAACCAGAAATGTAATGTCCTCATATGAGTACGCAGGGTCTCTAGAGGTTAAATAATTTTAAAAAAATCTCATCCACACAAAGCATCTTAAATAAAATGTTGGACGATATAAAACTGAAAAATGGCAATCAGGAGCCATAGAAAAGTTGTATTATTGTTGTTCTAGCGTGCATATAGACACACTATATGCTACACAACTACACATTTCAAATGTTTATCATGCACTATAATTACATTTACATTTCAAACAATAAAATAGTGTCATGATAGTAATGTGACTTATGATTGTTCTACAATGTAGACAACATATACATGCACATGTATGCAAACTGTTTAGAAATATTAAAATCGGTTCAAAGATATGAAAATATAAAATATATAAAAATATGGTTCAAAGATTAAAATCAAAATGTAAAGACTTTTATCTGATTAACCCTGAGCAGTGGAGTATTTACTCACTACACGTTTCATCAATACACAGTAAACACTGTCATGAACAAGTTTCTATCGCTAGTTCACCTCACTTGCATGTTTTTGGACTGTGGGAGGAAACCAGAGAACTCAATGTACAGACAAAGGTGGACACAGACAAAAGGGAAAAATGAAAACACACACAGAAAAGAACAAACCACCTTATCTGGGAATCGAACCTAGGACCTTTTTGTTACCCATAGCCACTGTAGTCTGCAATAGAATGAAAAAAGAGGTTTCATGGATTTAAGATCTTTACTTATCTTTTAGAATTGAGTAGAACAGAGATTCTGGTGAAGTATTTTATCAGTGGTCTGATGCTCCATAAACCACTAAATGCACTAAATGTTTTTTATTAGATTACGACAAAAAGCCCAAGAATTGGACGTTTTGCAGCATTGCTCTGGAGGCGTTCAATAATTCACTAATTTTTTTTCTGTCAGCAGTGACAAGCTAAACTGTGACTTTGATTTAATTCTGTAATTGCACATGCACCTTTACCCTCGGCACATACTTTGGTAATTAATAAGGCCTTCCTTTTTATTGAAAAGTGGCATGGCAACTAATGGAATTCAAATCGAAGTTGATGTGTAGGTGAGGATGTCTGGGCCAGCCGAGCTCAGCCATTCACCTTGTAATGGGTTCAGAATTACTGGAGAAGGGAGCTGCCAGAAATAAAAGTCAAGCTTTAACCCAGCGGTAAAGACTGGAGACAGAACAGAGTTAGAAATACTTTAAGACCACATAATGGTGCATGATGGTCATGAGGACATAGTAAACCCATGGTGTGTTCCTCTAGCATAGAAGTGTGTTTACTTTGGTGTGTTTTCTCACTTCCCACTTTCCAACAAATGCAGAACTTAAGGGTGAATAGATATTATTATTGATTTTCATAATCCAAATGTTTAAATACAAGACAAAACTAGAGACAAGTAATGTTCAGTCAGAGAGATTTTATTGTTATTCCAGCTACATTCAAGAACATACTGAAACGAAACGGTGTTCCACCAGGATCACGGTGCAACACAGAACACAGAGTGCAAAACTGTACGAGAAACATTGCAGCTACACAACAGGACAATATATACAAAAAGACATTTTAGTGTAAACATTTCTAAGGGTAGAGACAATTGAAAAAATGGTACATGAGGTAGAAACATAGTCAGACTTGTTTTTTTTATTCTGGTAGCAATCATGTAAACAGAGTGTGGTGCAATAATGAAACACTTGTGCAAGTTGTTATAAGTGTACAAGTAATAAAATCACAGTACTACAACAGCAGAGAGATCAGGCAAATAAGGTGCCAAAATGCTAACGTTGTGCAATTCACAATATTGTGCAAAGATGCCAGTAATACAGTCACGGCTGCACCATACAGTAGTTGTGCGTATTCGTTTGTGTGTCAATCATGTGTGTACATGCGTATGTACGTGTGTCCATGTTGTAAGTCTAGAGTTGAGGAGTCTGATGGTTCGTGGCATGAAGTTCATGCACAAGGCACAAGAATAAAACGTCCATATTATTCACAAGAGGTAATAACATGACATCCATAAGCGTGGAGGATAAGTGATTTGCACCGCTTGACATATTTTGGATTTATTAAACAGCCTCGGTTCAGGTGGATCCCTCTTCCCGATGTATTATTTAAACATACTAATCATATCATATAACAAGATGGTTTATAAAAGTCTTGACACGCCACTTATTGAAATTTGTCTCCTTCGTAAAATGTGTCAATAATTTCATGACTTGACAGGAGCCAAAAATATTAATTGTCCAGGTTAACAATAATGTCTAAGGGCACAAATATCGAGCAGTGGGTGTGTTTTGATTGTAGAACACAATGTGGTTGCTCTCCAGAGATTGCCACGGGGGCTAATTTGGAGCAGCCTGCTAGTTTGTGATTCTGCTTTTGGCAACTTTAACAAGCCGAATGTTGACACAATGTCACGCAAGGAAACATGAATCAGCGTTAAAACTGGAGTCTGGGGGCAGAGTGTGAAAAACCAAATTAGAATAAAGAACACTGGTGTGTTTTGTTGAGGGATTTAAAATATATTATTATGAAAATACATCAAATACTAAGTTGTTAATACATTGCAAGCTTGTGTACATTCTGTACAATCAATACAAAATGCTTTGCAATATTTGCATATTAAACAGTATTTGTAACAATATTCATGCAACTACAACACTAACTTGCTAAAGTGTTGTAGTGTACATAACCTCATACAAATGCAAACAAAATTGTTTGTATTTCTGCAGGACAAGTAAAGCCCATCTTATCTTATCTTAGACTAGGGTGTAAGGCCAATTTATACTTTATCAAAGTAATTCAACACCAGATGGGCTGTAGAGTTTTTGTGTCGTTTGTGTTTGTGTGTACACTCCGGTTTTAGCTGGTTTTAGCCGGTTTTATAGTTTTGGCAGATTGATATTAAATAATGAATGCTTTTAAATGCTGAATCATGAACAAAACACCAAGGCACCACCATTTGCTGAGAGCGAGTACATTTTCTACAAGTGTTCACGCTCTATTCTTTTGATGGCTCCTTACGGTCTGCGTCATTCAGATGTGTAGTTAAAAATATTGGAGGTGCACGCCAAGCAAATCAACGTCGGTGTGACACAACACACACACAAAAAAATAATAATAATAATTATTACTATTACTATGGAACTATGAACTATTCTATGCAGTCCTGTTGAAGTGAATAAACACTCAGCTTCTATGGTTAAATACATTTGTAGTCAATAAAATGTTAACACAACTATAAATATTTTAGCATTTAAATTTTGACAGTTTAAGTGAAGCTGAGCTTCACTCGTCCTCGTTCTTTACTAGTGTAAAAAAAAAAAAAGATCACAGCACATATTTTAGATAAATAATGTATACATATTTTACTCCATAGCTCTAATACAACAAGTAAGATTGATAGTTTTTTATGTTGCACTGCCAATGACGGGGCTTAGTGGTCAGCAAGAATTTGATTCAGGGGGCTTTTGCGCTGAGTTTGTATGTTCTCCCTCGTGTCTGCGTGGGTTTACTCCAGGTGCTCCGGTTTCCTCCCACATTCCAAAAACATGCACTAGGTTGTTTGGAGATGTGAAATTGTCCCTTAGAAACACACCCATAGCACTATGGGTTGGAGAAGGACCTGGCAACTTACTCTGTAAAAAGCATTTGCTAAGCAAATGTGGAGATCTGTAGCTGTTCACAGAGCACCCAAGAGTCAGATACGACTGGAAATGGGTTTAAAAAAAGAAAGAAAGTAATGCCAGAGGATGTTTTGAACTTTAACCAAACGTTGGAGATCCGGCTCTGTAACTTCACATGATCGTCTTCCTCAAATCTTCTGTTTTTCAGTAATATAACTCACACTGAATTGATTCGTAAAGGGGACGGAAGTAATTTAATGAATCGATTTGTGAGCTGAGATTCTTTTTTTCACAAATGTTTATGAAGCACTTCACTGTTGTACTTCACTGAGGTGTAAACTCACCATTTGTCCATTTAGTGTAAACCATGACAAAACCCTTCATCATCTGCCCATTCAAATGATTAAAAAATGTTGAGCTTTGAAAGCCCAAACATATTATATATAATAGTTCTGTTTTTCCATTCGATGCTTCCCCCCTTTTTTATTCTTCTGTGATAAGTTTCCATTAAAAAAGTACGAGTATGTTTTACTTTCATCTAACCAAAGTGATATTAGGCTGCCAAATGTGTCGACAGGGATCAAAGCAAATGCTCTAAAAAGGACCTTTTTTCTCTACCCAACATGACAAAACACAACAAACATGGCTGTATTGCTGTGCTGGAACACCCCCCACCCCCACTCCCACCATTATTATTAATAAACGACCAGATAGGAACACATACTTAATTAATCCACTACCCATTGGCATCACCGTGACAAGTGACCAAATCCGAAAGTAGTGAATGCACACTAGGAGGCAGTAGTGAGCACACGTGGGCAGCCCTAGCCATGGTGCCCAAAGAGCAGTTAGGGGTACTGTGCCTGTGTATGGCTGCCCCTAGAAATCGAACATAGCATGTAACGGTATCTGTGTGCAAATACACCAATGTGTGGGAGTATAAGAGGGGACCTGACTGATGCAGTCAAATCGCCCTACTCTATGGGCACCACAAGGGGTCCCCAGGGTATTGACTATCCTAGAAAAAGGTGGTAAAAGTCTCTGAACAAAATCTATCACCATTTCTGTGAACAATAAGTAAGATAAGCTGATAACGTAATGAGCCCGTTACAATTTTAGACCGAACAAAGTAACAGAGACCGGTTTTTAATTAATATGCAAACCTTTTATCATCCATGGCACACAGTATACTCAAATGAATCCCTTCTGCAGACAAAAAAGTTTGTTTTGCTGAGTGTTAGTGTGCAGTTTGATGTGAACTGATCTGATGATGTGTGTTGTATAGTGTGTCTGCGTGGCACCAAACCCACATCCACCACACCCCAGCATTGGTCCGCGTCTAGGGACTAATTAATCAGGTCACGTGTCTTTGTGGGTTTCAAGCTCAAAGAGGGAGACAGATTCAAAGAGAACACAGACAGAGAGACAGCTCGACTGTGAATTCTAAAAACAACAACATAATATTGGTATTGTACTTGGGGGTTATTGCAAGTGGATTTTAAAATAAACAGACAGAACTTCTGGCTGATGGTCTGCATAAACGTCATCTTTCATGATCAGATTTAAAAGCACCAATTCATTAACCCCAATAGAGCTTATAGTCTGGATTTATCTGATTTTTACATTATTTGATGCTCAAAAAGGCTTTAAGTGGAAGAATGATGATGATGTAAAGGAAATGGTGCATCTGTGTCTATGCACTCAACCAAAAAGAGTGAGGCCATCCATCCATCTATCTATCCTTGCATCCATCCTTGCATCTATCCATCTATATATACTGTAGCACCAGTCAAAAGTTTGGACACACCTTCTTATTCAATATTTTTCTCAATGAATATTGTAGGTCAATATTGAAGCTGTATGAACAATGAAGCAACACATATTAGTAATAAAAATATTTAGTAAACAACAAACACTGAACAAAGCAGAATATGTTTTATATTGTATATTCTTAAAGTAGAAAATCTTTTTGCTTTGATGACAACTTTGCACAATGCACTTGGCTCCATAAAATAATTGGTTATATAATGGTTTCCCAACAGTTTTAAAGGATTTCCAAGAAGTGCCCAGCACTGGTTGACTGCTTTGCCATCACAGTGAACTCTTTCAATTGGGTTTAGAATTTGGTAAAAAAAGAAATCAAATAATAAGAAAAACATTAAATGAGAAGATTTGACTGGTACTATAGAGTAGCACCTTTTTAAACCACACTTTTAGAGTTGTAGGATACGAGCCAGACAAGGGCAAGGCTGGGAATGCCGATAGTTGAAAGGTGGGAGATAAGTATGTCGTGATTAATGGTGTCAAATACGGCCCTTAAATCTAAGAGAAGTAGAATATTGATAGCACCAGGACTCAGTAGACAGGAGAAGGTCATTAAGTACCTGGAAAAAAGCTCTTTCTGTGCTATGCATTGTGCAGAAAGTGGATTGAAAAGCTCTAAAAAAGCCATTGTTTTCTTAAAATGACGGCACTGGAGAAGCTCTAACCCTTTCTAACAGTTCGGCTAAAAAAGGTTAGATTAGATATTCACAGATAATATTTAATCTTGGATGCATCCAAACTTCAAGGGTTCTTGAGACCAGGAATGATGTTGAAGGGACATAACCAGAAGAGTGTGATGAGTTAATAACATGACAGATATGCTCAGAGATAAGTAAAGGACACTTTTCAAAGTTGAGGTGAGGATGGGATTGAGCTGACGGTTAGATGCACTTGATTGACAATTAAGTTAAAAAATAAGTGCAGGTTCAATAAGAGAAAAAAGAGGCAGAGTTTTGACAGCCGGATTAGGACGAATGTGATTATAGACGAGTGTTGACAGTTGTGAGGAGGAGCAGGGTAGGAGTGTAGTAGTGGATGTTGTTTATGGCGGAAAAGGTCTTATATACTGTAAAAAGAATTAAATACAGTCAGTTTATTTGTATCACACCTTTCATACACAGCAGCAATATAAAGTGCGTCACATAAAAAAGATATTAAACATTTAAAATCCTTTAAACATTCTCAGCATCTAAAAGCTCAGAAAGTCTAGTTGCAAGAATGGTTACAATAAAAAGAACATTTCTATTTTAGTTCTCATCCAGTTCTGTGCAGTGTACCAGTCAAATCCTCTCATTCAACGGATTTTTAAAATTTAATCCATTTTCTACATTGTGCACCAACCCAGACTATATAAGTGTCATTTGACCAAGGAAGAAATGATAAAGTGTTGGGTCAGATGATGTGACCTAAACCCAGACGAGATGATATGGGAAGAGTCGGATCACAAAGCCAAGGTTTGGTTGGGAAACCATTTCAGGTGGATGCTCATGAAACTTATTGACAGAACGCCAATGGCAAAGCTGAGTGCAAAACTCATCAAAGCAAAACTATTCTATAATGCTGAACATTCTGGTTTGTTTAGTATTTAAGATTGTTTTTCCCCAATGTTCTTTGCTGGTTCCTTGGTTTATGTTTCTGTAGTTTATGTTTTTGTTTCTTGGTCTTTATTTCTTGGTCTTTGTTTGGTTTCTTTGTCCTGTTTTTAGTTATTTAAAGTTAATTTACAGATCTTTGTTGTCCTTCTGCTGGTGTGTGGGCATGGCATTTTAAGAGTCCCAAAAAACCAACATCCGATTCTTAACAGGTACTGTATATAGTAACTGGGCAGTATGTGATCTATGCACATTTACAATCGTTTTTGCACTATGTACCAGTTTCATATAGGATAGAATTGGGGTGGAAGGTTTTAAATAGAACAAAAACAGAATGAAATAAACAGGCAATAGTTCAACCGTCATTGCTGCCACTGGGACATTAAACGTGAAGTTTAGCCTTCAATTGCTTCTACAAAATACTGTCGACGTTTAAAATGCTTAAAAATGAAATCATATTCAAATACATGTGATATTCAGGTTTCTTCTTTCCCTCCCCAACATGGTGGTTTAGTGGGTATCTCCATCCTCTCACAGCAAAGTACCAGGTTCGATGTCCTAATGTGGCAGGCCGGGTCCTTTCTGTGTAGAGTTTGCATGTTCTACCAGTATCTTCATGGCTTGCTTCATGCCATAATTGTAACCAAAGTATGAAATATGATGCTAACAAACAATAAAAACAAACAAATAAACACTTTGACATTGGAAATCTCAGGCCGAGTCAGTCGAGTGACTTAGTGCTACTCACGATCAGAACTAACTTTCTTTTGTAAGAAAGAAGTGACAATTGGTTTAGAAGTTTTTAATACAAAATAAAAATATTTGTTTATATTAATTTTCCTAATGGGACAACACATGCTTATAAATGTCGTGGCTTAACCATGGTCATACCTGATTTGTTTGTATCTATTTGAATGCTAAAAGTTGTGTTTTATATTATCATAAATATCATTTGTTTAATTCACCGCTGACTTGACTCTAAGTCGTATTTTGTGATTTGTAAACATTTCTGTTGACTATTCCTGAAAGTTTGAGATCTCAGCTCTGGTGTGCCTGTGTGTTTTATCTTTTTAAAATAAATGTAGTCTTTCTTTATTAGTTTTTAGACCAGGTCACTGTATAAATGACAGTATTTATGCTTTTACTTTGTATTCATGTCATGTAGGACGCAATGTTGGATACTTTCAGAGCAGTACATCTAGTCCCGGCTTGATCTTTAATTTAAAATAGTCGAAACCCGTCACTGTATGCCAAAGCTTTGACTTTCAGTTTCTGCCACTTTTCTGTTTGTCACCCCACTGATCGAGGTTTATGTTTAATAAAGCCACGGAGAGCAGGCTTACTCCACCACTAATGAGACACGGACAGCTGGTGCTAGGTGCACCACGTTGAGTTTATTGATTGGCTCAACAAAGATACGTGTGGCATATGATGCCTTTGACTGGGCCGTGCCATGCTGAGATAAACCGGTTGAAGTGACTGTGATAAAACACATCCAGTCTTTTATTTGGCACATGGATGCATCCGCAGGCCATAAGGCAATCTTCAATGACATAGACAGCAAGGTCAGGAGTAAAAAAAAAATACTCCCTATTGTGGCCCAATCTGCAGGGTGGGTTTGGTGAGGGATGTCGCAAAAAAAAGCCTGAGAACGATGACAGTCAATTAGACTTGGTGGGATGTTTTTTGACAGCAGGTTTCTGAAACAGAGTTCGTACCTGGTATCTGTGGCAGACATCACATATCTGCAGGGGAAAGGGTTCAGGAAACACTGGGACGTTGTGCTTTTCATCAATGTGCCTTTTTAATTTGCTAGTAAAAGAAGCTTTGTTGTTCAGTGGCAGTTTTTTTTCTTTCCTCCCACACAGATCCACCTAACTCATGCTGAATTTTAAAGCTTCCATTAAAGGTACAGCCGGCCACGTTTGGGAATTGAAGGATTTAGAACAGACCCCAAGCAGTAACTTTAAGTATGAGCTAATGAAAGCCAACTTCTAGGACGTTAGAGACCCGTTTGTGTGAAGCGATCCATTAACGGTCATTTATTTTGCGTTTTATTTTTATTAGATAAAATTCTGAGACTTAAAGATCCGGCAAAGACGTACTTCAGCAAAGAATCAATACGAATCGATTCAGTTGGATGATGGCTTACAAATGATGTTCAAAATAAACAGCAGGGGGCATCGGTACTATGTTTTTGTTCTTTCTATGTTCACAAAACATGAATGCAGTATTTTTGGTATAGTTTGCAACGTCCTTAGAAATAAAAAGATTGAAAGTCATTGTTAAAATACATAATTGAGATACTCAAATACTTTATTGCCTTAATTCTTTCTAACAAGAACTAAACGTTTCTTTGTTAAGTTAATACATTTAAATTAATCTTCAATTTTATGCTGTTAAAAAATCATATCCTGAATCCAACATATTAGATCATCTGATTCTAAATTTATTTCTATTTTCGTCTATCAGGTCACAGTTTTCGTTTTACATTTGTACACCAAACATATTTAAACGAGTGAATCATACATAAATAGTGATTTTTTTAAATGCTTTAAATTTTCTCACAATTTACCACACTAAATCACTCTTTCATTTACGCACTCTGCATAGGTGCCTCTCTATCTGCCTGTCGTGGTTCTTAGACAACGTTTGAGGACCCCAGTTACATAGTCTGCTCATCTGGTCCTACTAGAAACATATGCTGCAGGTCTTGCTAATTATATCTGCTACAGGGTTCAGAGTTCAGAATCTCAGCACTGGTGTGCTATCACAATTTATGACAGATTACATTAAAGACAAACAGGAAAATAATATTATAACATATATACCATCACTTGGCTACTTTAAACTATAGAAACCAACAAACTATCAAGGTTAGCGCTAAACTACAACAAGGCCCTATTTTCTAAATGTGATACGACAATCTACAGTACAAAAGTTTTCAGGATGATATACACGACCTACAAACCATGACCACTCATGAGCAACACATGAACAGCATATCAAAAGTTTATTAACTGCTCTCCAACCTCTTCTATCAACCACCTGAGCTCTAAATCAGTGCCTTATAAGACCAATACAACAAGGAGCTTGGTATAACAATTTAAACAAACCGTTCCAGCCATGTGTTCTCAAAGAAAAAAACGTAGCACACGCATATAAACATGTACGTCAAATAGTCCAGACATTAAAGTATTTAGCCTGGGTTAAAACTTCGTTCTGTAGAATTCATAACAGCAATAGGAATAAGAAGGCTGGATAATAAGATGTCATCAGAGTCACACATTTCACATTCAGGGCTTTAAAACTCGATTTAAGTCATGCTCACCGAGGCAATAAATTAAAGCCGCATTTACATTACGTCCTCGGTGCAGGTGTGTGATGTGTGTCGAAACGAGCAATAGGACAAGAAAGGGGACACGAGAATATATGCTCCGAATAAAACCATTACTAATTCATCAGCCATGATTTTTCATGCTTCTGGGGACACTGTCCAAGATACTATTCAATGCATTCTCTTAAAAGACAAAAAGTTAAACACTAAGATGCTAATTTGGATTAAAAAGTCTGGCTATGGTGACCATGTCACTGTTAAAGCATCGTACAACTCCTTCCTTTTGTCTGTCTGTCTGTTTATCAACATATCAGAATGTGTAGAGAATTTAGACATTTTAAAAACTCAACTCTGTACTGTTGTTAGTCAAGTCAATTTTATTTGTATATCGTTTTCTACAATATACAATAATCGCTGACCTGAGAACTGGCCTGAACCAGCATATTTTCTATGTTCTTTAACTCATCTGTGCCTTGAACTTCGAAGCCAAGGTCATAGTGTTCTGTTCCCTGTCTGTTTCAATCCGTTTTCTCATTTGTGTAACGAGTAACCTAATAGTTAATAGTAAAATAGCTTACAGTTATTATAAATGATTTCACTCGGGATATCATTCTGGATGTGCTAAATGCTGCACATTTTGTCCGTTTTAAAAAAGTGAAAAGAAGACAGCAGGACCCAAGGATGATGAGAACAGAATAAAGGTTATTTATTTTTAATTAATGAAACTCAACAACGTGCACTAGGACGCAGCGACCTTGCCACCTGATGCAGCAATACACAAGCTCACAGTGCTGGGAGTGTTGGAGTGCAGCCTCGAACCCGGGACGTGCTAACAGACTGAATTAAAGCAAATAAAAGTTGGACAGAACTATCAGTGACTATTAAGGGGGCAATAAGTTCATAGCTACTTACATCCCCATATCTGATCATGTATACTCCGCTGAAAGGAACAAGTCATTACCTCTAAAGCTAACAAAAACAGACCCGTTTAATGTGAGGTCAGCTCATGGACGGCAGAAACGCACTGGGCAGGCACGCATCTAAGGATGGACGAGGTTGTAACTAGTCAGGCTTTAATGCTCAGTCTACAAATGCAGCTAATACCGTGTTTCCCCGAAAGTAAGACAGTGTCTTACTTTCTTTTTATCCCCAAAAGCCCCACTATGTCTTACTTT
>JAOTRQ010000029.1:3614270-3624652 GCA_028565875.1 Hoplisoma paleatum
GTGTGTGTGTGTGTGTGTGTGTGTGTGTGTGTGTGTGTGTGTGTGTGTGTGTGTGTGTGTGTGTGTGTGTTTTGTCCACTTTTCTTACTCGAGCAGTTTCCTTCGTGGGAACAATAGTCTCTCTGGATTTGACGATATTAAGGAAACCTTGTTAGCGGTAGCGTGTTGTTCCAGTTTGCACTCGAATCCGTTCCTAACCATTTCATAACAACACAAATGACTGTGAGTGAGTGAGTGAGTGAGGGAGTGAGTGAGTGCATCCCTCTCGACTATAAATAATTCAGCCTCATTGAGTGCAGGCATTTCAAAAGTGTTATTAAAATCAAAGAGAAAAATAAAAGAAAACATTGATAATTAAACTATGGACATTTTTTATTGAGACACTGATCATTTTGCATATGAATAAAACGGTTCTGGGTAGCATCTTTATTAAATGGGTAGCACCTTCGCCTCCGAGCTATAGCACCAGGGTTCGATCCCCAGTGGGGTGATCCGTGTCCTTTCTGTTTGGGTTTTCCATCCACAATCTAAATCCCGATAGATACTTCACCTAAATCTCTATAGATACCTCACCTCAATCCCTATAGATACCTCACCTAAAACTCTATAAATACCCCACCTAAATCTCTATATATACCTCACCTAGATTTTTATAGGTACCTCACCTAAATCTCTATATATACCTCACCTAGATCTCTATAGATACCTCACCTAAATTTCTATGAGTACCTCACCCAAATCTATATAGATACCTCACCAAAATCCCTATAAATACCTCACCTAAATCTCTATAAATACCACACATAGATCTCTATAGATACATCACCTAGATCACTATAGGTACCTCACCTATATCTCTATAGATACCTCACCTAAATCCCTATAGATACCTCACCAAGATCTCTATAGATACCTCACCTAAATCTCTGTAGATACCTCACCTAGATCCTTAAAGATACCTTACCTAAAGTATTACAGATACCTCACCTAAATCTCTATAGATACCTCACCTAGATCCTTATAGATCCCTCACCTAAATCCTTAGAGATACCTCACCTAAATCTCTATAGAAACCTATACAAGTACCTCACCTAAATCTATATAGATACCTCACCTAAATCTCTATAAGTACCTCACCTAAATCTATACAAGTACCTCACCTAAATCTATATAGATACCTCACCTAAATCCCTATAGATACCTCACCTAAATCTCTATAGATACCTCACCTAAATCACTATAGGGACCTCACCTAAATATCTATAGATCCCTCACCTAAATCTCTATAGATACCTCACCTAAATCCCTATAGGTAACTCACCTAAATCTCTATAGATACCTCACCTAAATCCCTATAGTTAACTCACCTAAATCCCTATAGATACCTCACATAAATCTCTATAGATGCCTCACCTAAATCTCTATAGGTACCTCACCTAAATCCCCATAAGTACCTCAGCTAAATCTCTATAGATACCTCACCTAAATCTCTATAGGTACCTCACCTAAATCTCTATAGGTAACTCACCTAAATCGCTATAGGTAACTCACCTAAATCACTATAAATACCGCACCTAAATCTCTAAAAATACCTCACCTAAATCTCTAAAAATACCTCACCTAAATCTCTATAGGTACCTCACCTAAATCATTATAGGTACCTCACCTAAATCCTTACAGATTACTCACCAAAATCTCTACAGGTACCTCACCTAAATTACTATAGATACCTCACCTAAATCTCTATAGGTACCTCATCTAAACCACTATAAATACCTCACCTAAATCTCTATAGGTACATCACCTAAATCTCTATAGGTACTTCACATAAATCTCTATAGGTACCTCACCTAAATCACTATAAAAACCTCACCCAAATCTCTATAGGTACCTCACCGAAATCTCTATAGGTACCTCACCTAAATTACTATAGATACCTCACCTAAATCCCTATAGGTAACTCAGCTAAATCTCTATAGATACCTCACCTAAATCCCTATAGATACCCCACCTAAATCCATATAGATACCTCACCTAAATCTCTATTGGTACTTCACCTAAATCTCTATAGGTACCTCACCTAAATCCCCACAGGTACCTCACCTAAATCACTATAGGTACCTCACCTAAATCTCAATTGGTAACTCACCTAAATCTCTATAAATACCTCACCTAAATCTCTATATATACCTCACCTAAATCCTTATAGGTACCTCACATAAATCCTTACAGATACCTCACCTAAATCTCTATAGGTACCTCACCTAACCACTATAAATACCTCACATAATTCACTATAAATACCTCACCTAAATCTTATTAGGTACCTCACCTAAATCTCTATAGGTACCTCACCTAAATCACTATTGATACCTCACCTAAATATCTCTAGGTACCTTACCTAAATCTCTATAAATACCTCACCTAAATCTCTATAAATACCTCACCTAAATCTCTATAGGTACCTCACCTAAACCACTATAAATACCTCACGTAATTCACTATAAATACCTCACCTAAATCTTAATAGGTACCTCACTTAAATCTCTATAGGTTCCTCACCTAAATATCTATAGGTACCTCACCTAAATCTCTCTAGGTACCTTAACTAAATCACTATAAAAACCTTACCTAAATCGCTATAGGTACCTCACCTAAATCTCTATAGGTACCTCACCTAAACCACTATAAATACATCACCTTAATCTCTATAAATACCTCACCTAAATCTCTACAGGTACCTCACCTAAATTACTATAGATACCTCACCTAAATCTCTATAGGTACCTCACCTAAAGCACTATAAATACCTCACCTAAATCTCTATCGGTACCTCACCTAAATCACTATAAAAACCTCACCTAAATCTCTATAGGTACCTCACCTAATTCTCTATAGGTACCTCACCTAAATAACTATAGATACCTCACCTAAATCTCTATATGTACTTCACCTAAATCTCTATAGGTACCTCACCTAAATCTCTATAGCTACCTCACCTAAATCACTATAAATACCTCACCTAATTCTCTATAGGTACCCAACCTCAATCTCTATAGGTACCTCACCTAAATCACTATAGATACCTCACCTAAATCTCTATAGGTTCCTCACCTATATCTCTATAGCTACCTTACCTAAATCTCTATAGGTACCTCACCTCAATCTCTATAGGTACCTCACCTAAATCTCTATATATACCTCACCTAAATCTTTATAGATACCTCACCTAAAACTCTATAGGTCCCTCACCTAAATCCCTATAGATACCTCACCTAAATCATTATAGATACCTCACCTCAATCTCTATAGGTACCTCACATAAATCTCTATAGATACCTCACCTAAATCTTTATAGATACCTCACCTCAATCTCTATAGGTTCCTCACCTAAATCTTTATATATACCTCACCTAAATCTCTATATATACCTCACCTAAATCTTTATAGATACCTCACCTAAATCTCTATTGTTACCTCACATTTTGTTGTTATTTTTATGTTTTTCTGTAAGTGAGCTTGGGCAACTGACCACTACAGACCGGAGACCTGGACACCCTTCAAGAGCTGCAGTTTTTTTAAGATGCTCTTGTAAAACTCTTTCTAATCCTAACACTGTATCCATGCATCTATTATCTAGTTTTACCACCTCTTAATACTTATTTGGGGTCACGGTGGAACACGCACTGAAATCACTAAACACCTGAACTGGTCACCAGTCTGTAGCAGGGTACACAGACAAACAGGACAAATGACAGCATCTCTGTTAAACCTGACTGCCTGTCTTTGGATATTGGAGGCAACCTACGCTGCAACAATCAGAACACCAAAATACAAAAACAGTAATACACACTTAGCCACCATGACCCCACCCACACGGCATGGGTTGGTCCAATCATTGTCTGTCACTTGGATGTTGTCATGGTGATTCCCATCTCTGTTATGATCATCATTGCCTTGCTTTTGGCACTCAACAAGGCCAAAACATCAAACCTCAGGATATAGATGTTTCAGGTTCTAGCCATACATATTAAAGCATGCACTGTTCATTCTCCCTGCATGGTAGGTCACTGTCTTCATTTTAATGCCATGGGCACTGCCGCTTTATCACCCCCAGCTGAACCAGACTTATGGTAGAACCTGCTTCCACCAGAGTTCCCAGCTGCTCACCCTCCAGCCAGCATGGCACAGTAAGCTGGCATGTGTGCCCCAGATGGTTGACATTTCTAATGAAGGATGTTACCCTGGCTGTTGTCCCATCCCTTCCGCTCTCCGTCTGTGCTTTGCTTCACTCTTGGTGCCATCAGAGCACTTCCATTTCGACAATGCACCATAGGGGCACTTAGCTGCTTACCATGAAAGGATTCCCTTCCAGACACCCGTGTGATAGCTTTCACCTCCTCCATTATCGCATGGGTCGCTACTGAGTTCCCTTAGGATTGTTTTAATTAGCAGAGCTTCATGAATTAAGCTTGGGTTCGTGGGCTAGATCTGTTTCTATAAGTGAATTGGCTAAACCGGCCTCAGGAATGCTCCAAGAGACCCACAAATAAAAGAATTTCTCGACCAAAGCTACTAACAGGTAGTAGGTTGAACAAAAGTAACATCTCCTGTAAACACAAACATTTTAGCTTAAAAAAATTTACCATTCAGTCCGGTTACCGTGAGCGTAGCGTCACCAAACTAATGCCAAATATTATTTACAGAGGCGTTCTGAAACCCATCCTCAAAAGGGCTGGTGTGGCTACTGGATTTACACACTTATTTACTAGTTTAATTAGCTGGTCTGAGATAAACAGCTGACCTCCTGGGTGGGTTGGAACAAAAACCAGCGGCCACTTCGACCCTTTATGGATCCGGTTTGACACCCGTTATTTATAGTGACCACTTGTACTTGGTACTCTCTGCAGGCACAGACTGAACAAAACACTGAAACATTTCAAAGTCTGATCTTAATTCTTTTTTATTCTAAAATATCAATCCTGCTATAGTCAATCGCTCAGATCCCCATTCAGATGTTTCATTAGAACTCAATTTGGTAACTGGAGCTCGTCTGTCAGATTGGATCACATGGACCAGCTTTCTCTACCAACGTGCATCAATGATCCTCGGTCGCCAGTGGTTCATATCAGTGGTTTATTAAGTCCTTACTCGAATCACTGCAGACCAGATACACCTTACAAGAGCTGCAGTTTCGGAGATGCTAAAAACTCTTATAGGGTGACTTAACTTGAAATGACTTAATGCTGACGTATTCCTGTATATATCTGTTGTGTATAATCAATGTCTTGACCAAATACAATGATTATAAATCTACGTACCAAATATCTAAAAGACTTTTAAGAGTTTACGTATTATAATTGTGCTGAAAATGTTCATAAGTGTGTGTGTTGGGGGGGGGGGGGGTTGTAAGGGCTTACAATATATTAAACCAATATAAATAAATAACCATATAAACAAATGTTTTTACTTTGCGGATTGTCACCTGTCACATGGGGATCTGGAATGCAATCGCACGGTTGAAAAGGGATTACTGTATTCACGTAAGTCCACTGTCGGTAGTCATAATGTTACGCCTGATCGGTGTATAGCACATGTATTATTGAATAGCTTAGTTCTTTTACAACACCTTACAGTCATCACTCTTTGAAAAGTGTAATTTGTTGATCAGCTGTTTTCTGTGATTTTTTTTTTATAAGGCTAAACAGTGCACCTCATCATTCCAACAATCAGCGTGCGAGAGAATCGATGAAGTCAGAGTTCATTCCCGAACAAGACTACTCACAGAGGAGCACAAATCTAAAGAAAATAAAACCAGAGCTGTCTGGAAAGCAATGCACTAGCAAAACATCACTTAGAAAACTCCTCAGCAATTTGGATAAAAGCATTATGTTGTAATAAAACTAGAGTGGAACTTTTTGGCTTGGATCGTAAACCGTATATGTGGCATAAATCTACAGAACCACACCACCACAACAACTTAGAATATACAGGTGGAGAACATTATGCTCGGAATGCATTTGACTACTTGAGAATTAATGGGAAAATCAAAACTAATGGACTTAATGAAAGAAATTGGTTTATTCAAGAGAAAGTCAAGTCAACTTTATTTATATAGCACATTTTACAATAGACATCGTCTCAAAACAACTTTACAAAATACAGGACGGACAGATACAGAAACCTCTGTTGAGCAAGCCTAGGGCGACTGCGGCAAGAAAAAACTCCATGAAAATGACAGGAAGAAACCTTGACCCCAGGGCCCATCTTTCTAGGTTAGTCCTTGTATGCGGCAATATTGAAACTGCAGTCTCAACTTCAGTCCATAGCCTCAGCGGGTAAACTGGTCCCTAAACAGATGAGCAGCTAAACGGGAACATCATAATCTTGTATATATCTTAGGAGATATGCACTATCTTGCCAAAAGTATTCACTCACAAAGCTCACAGATTGCACGAGAACATGCAAATTTCACAGAGAAAAGATTCAGACATCTCCAGCGAGGAATCCAAACCCAAGACCTTCTTGCTGTGAGGTGACTTTGCTACCCACTTAATCACTGAGCCATTCAAATGAATACAAATTCTTTACAAGCTGATTTCTACTATTCACTACATCATATTGAACACTGTTACTTGTAAGGCTCCCCTGCTTTTATCCAAATTGCTTTTGCAGATTCATTGCTTTAGAGATGGTTCTTCAGGCTTGTGCTTCTCTGTGAGTAGATCCCGACTTGTTTTGTATGAAATCTGACTGAATTGCTTGTAGACTAGTGCTAAAGTTAATGGAATCATAAGGTTACTGCACCCCGTCAGTTGCTCACATATATTATCCCAATACTGTAAGTGTCTTTAGATAAAAGCATCTGCCAAATAAAATAAATGTAAACCAATACAAGTGTTTATCTCGATCTAAGACGTTAAATGTTTCAGCCATGAACGCACAACATTATAAGATTAAGTGCTAAATACAACACAATGAAACCTGGACTGACGATCACACCAACATACCAGGTTTCCGATGCACGAGGCGTCGCTCATTCGATCTTTTGCTTTATGACGCGAGCCGAACATACAAAACTTAAGAAAGATTACTGAACCCTGACATTTCTCTGTCTGCATTAACATTTTAAAAGCGAATACAAAAAAAAAACGTTATTCTATCCTTTAAATGACTTACCCCACACTGAGTCTAGCTTAAACTGTCCAAGTCAATGTGATGACCCAGATGCTAAAACCAGGGATGGTGGTCCTTGGCTGTCATAATAAATGTAATGCATGGACAGATTAATCTTGTAGGCCTGTTTATTTGTGTGGCTTTATAACACAGAACGTCCTACTTCTTATGTCAATTATACACCATGCTAGTACTTCCAGCCGGGCAATTAATTTTCCTTATAATATTTTATACTTGAAAGCCCCTCAGGCAAAATTAACTTATTTAACTTTAGTGTAGGATCAAGTCCGGGTGATTTCAGGGTCACAAACGATGATTAGATGGACAAAAGAGAAAATGCTAGATATATTTGTGTAAACAGCATCGTAACAACAAACAGCTAGTAATAATATCGATTTAAAATATTAATAATAACTGTAGGAAGGGACTTTTACTTATTAAGTTGTTGCTCCTGATGCTTTTGAACTGGTGCGTATTGTTATTTTCAGTGCAAAATTACAGGACATTATGTCATATGACACTTGTGCAATAATATAT
Source organism: Hoplisoma paleatum (assembly GCA_028565875.1). NCBI lineage: Eukaryota > Metazoa > Chordata > Actinopteri > Siluriformes > Callichthyidae > Hoplisoma > Hoplisoma paleatum. The sequence continues at coordinate 3,621,984 of JAOTRQ010000029.1, forward strand.
GTGTAAACCACCTATAGTATCATAAGATGGGTCACCTGTGACTTTGTATATATTAAGATACGGATATTATTTGAAAAAAAAAAGTACTTTTGTCTAATCCCAATATGTTCCCATTGTGTAACGGTCCATCCTAGTTGTCCTAGAAGGTCGAGTGATTTAACGTCGCTTCTAATCATGGTTTACATAATAAGTATAAAGTAGCATTTGCAAATGTTTAAATCATTATTTCGAGATCATTGATGTTTATTTTCTCATTTCTTTAAAAGTTATTCCAAAGCTTCAAAACTTGGCCTCGTGTCTAAGAGACCGGTTGTGTAAAGCTGGGTTTGGGATCGGAAGGTTACTGTTTCAATTCCCGAGTCGACAGGTCATGACTGAAGCGCCCTAACTGCCCGATACTGCCCCCTAGTGTGTGTTCACTAGTGTGTGTAAATATTTTTGGCATGGATTGGGTTTTTATTCACAGCACAGTGGTGAAAAAGAGGACAAATTCTAATTCTATTTAATATGCATTAAATAAAGTGTGATGTAACAGTTCGGGAGACATTGCTCTATTTTTGCCTTTGGTGTTATAGGTCCTGGACGATGTTACACACAATATATATATATATATATATATTTTTTTATTAACAGTTTATTTGATACACAGCCCAACATTTTCTGATTTGAAGCTGTAGTTTGACACTAATACATTTTGCTATTAATCTCATTGTGCGCTGTATAAATGAACATCTGTGGACCAAAACTGGATAATTAACTTTTAGAATACAAAAGAAAAAAAAACTTCACTGCCTAATTAATCAATGATTTAATAAATGTATTAATTATATCTTGTAAAAAGCTGTGTGGGCTTCTCTGGTGCGCCAATTATTTTCCACATCACAAAATGACTTCAATAGCATATTCCGGAAGACTTGACTTAGCAACGGCGATGTCCTGACAGGCGATATAAACACTCTAAACACTCCTATTTTACACAGAACGCTGTGATCGGGCACCAGCATCCTGCTAACTATCGAGACCTTTGTGGGGAAGTGGTGGGCTCGGAAAGGGAACATGCTGACCAGCACTTTTTTTCCCCCACTGTCAGAACCAATCAGTGTCTCTGAAGTTAATGGAGAACACAAAACCTATTTAAAAGCTACATTTACCACTTGGCTGATTCCATTACATTGTGTAATTTCCAGGTGTCACATTTCCCCTCCACATGTCTGTCTTAATGCTCCCCCAAGCAGCCTCTGATTAGTCAGACTCTACTGGCTCCCAAAAATTCACTTTCTCCATGATAAGGATAGCGCACGACCAGCCCCATCAGTACCGGAGCAGGGACGCCGAAAAATGTGACCACAATCTAATTATAAATTAGTTATGTGATCCACTTTAATTACACAATGAATTACATTTTGGACATTATATACCCCGACTTGTATATTAAGTGCAGAAAGTGAATACATGAGCACATCTATGGACTCTATATTATATGAACGGATGTAAAGTGTGTGTAAAATGTGAACATTCTTTGCAATTCTAATGTTTCGGTCCTGTTCCAGCATGGCTGTTTTCCTGTAGCAAGGTTTTAAAGGCACGGAATACTGGGATGAACCGGAACACTGGCCAAGACCGAGACTTTCTTAACCAACGACGATGCCTAGCCATTCAAAATCCATTTCTAGTACAGAAATAAAAAATACACAATGAAAAGAATCTTGTTTAAATGTCTTAAATCTTTATTTAAATGACGACATTAGAATGAAATTTCAGTGGTTTCATTGAGCAACTAGAATTTAACTCAACTAAGTTTACCACAGAAGATCACGACTGCGAGATACTTAAAATGAATAAATAAATAAATAAAATACTCAGTTTACATCATTTTAAAACACTCCAGAACTAACATGTTCATCGGAAGGAACGGATCCTAATTGGGTATAAAAGAGGGACACGTTTAGGGTTCGGTGCAAGAAACGATAAATCATGGAACCACAAACGTCTTGAATGAATTCCATTCGATCCAAAATAAAAAGAAATTTCAAATATTGAAGTATCTTCAAAATAATGGTGTGTGTGTGTGTGTGTGTGTGTGTGTGTGTGTGTGTCAGGTTTGCCTGTAGTCCAGAAGTGTCACTTTAAAAAGAATGTGGTGCAGCTAGAGGAGGAGAATTGGACGATGGTGTCGTGACTGTTGAATAGCTGAAGTTTATCTAAGAAAGAAAAGTAAGATGAATACAACCTTCAGTTCCAAAACCATTAATAATGGAAAAATGGAGTCCAAACAATTAATAGAAAAATTGATGCCTCTGTTCCAAGTTCATTTTCCCACTTTTTAATTCTCCATACATCTGCAAAATACAAAGTAAGATTTATAAATATTTTTCAGATTCTATTTTAATCCCAATTGCTCCTGAGAAATGTCCAAGAAACTCAGGTGTCAAAAGCTTTTATTTCCTCTTTAATCTGCAGTACAGTAACACGCTGCTGTGCCACACGAGCATCTTCAGCTGAGCATATTAAATAAAATAAACGTGACAAAAATTAAAAATTGTTTTATTTAAAAAAAAAGTATGAGACCCAGACTTTTCCCTGATGTGCGTTTTTTTTATTTTGTCTAGCTATTTGTGATTAGTAGGACCTAACAAGCATAAAAATTATATTTTGTCTTTGTTTTTTTC
>JAOTRQ010000029.1:3632067-3647049 GCA_028565875.1 Hoplisoma paleatum
CCTCAATTCCTAACACAAGAGAAGCGGCTTCGTCGTCCACCGTTGTTGTTTGTGAATGTCGCTTGTGCATCAGATTTCCAGGCGTGAACACGCCAAACATACAAAGTGCGATTAATTGCGATAAAAAAATTTACGCGTTAAAATCTTTGTAGTTAATTAATCGAAATTAACGCGTCCCGGCCCTAATTTTTTTCTAATGGCATGTTCTTCTGATGTACATATTTTGTTTCTACCTGCCACTTTTATGAAGATATAACACTACTAAATAGGTTGTGATTCATCATCGTTATGATCATGCTACTACTTTATACTCAAGTGGTTGTTTGCATGGAATTGATTTATCACACTTGAAAATGTGCATTGTGGTTTTTTGATCGCACATCTGTCAAACGTAATAATGCCGTTTTAGTTCTATAAGGTTCTATAGTTCGATTTTGATTTTGCTGTAGAACTCTTCATTTGTTGTTCCTTTTCTCCTCCATTATGAAACGTTTGTCACGCTGTGTCGCTATTGAAGAATACACAAGGAACAAGTGATGGTGAGAGTTTGGAAGCATGAGATAGACGTGACTATGATGAGCATAATTGCATCTGACAGATATTATGAAATAAAAAAGTAGGTCTGTCAAGCAGCTTTTTATTGGTTACTGTTCTATTTCACAGATATCACTGTGTCTAAATTTATTATTATCCTTTTTTTAATTGGTATATTTTTTATGTATTCCTCTGCCCAGTCATTCTTGTTTATCGTTCGGAAAGTCTGCTTTGTTTTTTTTTACATACTCACTTACTTTGATTACGGTTTTTTACATTTTTGCTCACGTCAGTGAGCTGCCCAGGAGTAAAGCGCTATCTGACTTAACTGCTTCTCTACATGCAGCTTTTAGCATGATAATTGAATCAGATACGCCCCCTAATTATTTTAATATATCAATTACAACTAGATTATATTAAGATCAATAAATGTTAACTGTTAATTTACTTGACAAATATAACGTCTTGTGCACAATAAAAGTGAAGAGGTTGTTGCAGTTGATGCAAATGCGAGCATCATTTCTGCTTTAATCACTGAAAGCGCTGTCAAATAAATATCATCCAATTTCATTAGTGCAACTAATTGTGGGCTAAACGAATAAAACGAATAAAAACCTTCTCGGTAATAATATCAGAAACGTGCCTGTTCTGTTTAGAGATAAGAAAAACTGACACTGTAGTGAAGAAAGAGCAAGATTACAGATCAGTGGTGCAAAACATTATGACCACCTTTTTAATATTATGCATGTCGGTCCTCCTTATGCTGCTAAATCTACCCTGTTACTATGATGCTCGGTGTATTCGGACACCTTTCTATCAGAACCAGGATTCATTTCTTCAACAATTTTAGCTTTTCATTCGTCTGATTGCTCGGACTACATGAGCCAGTATTAATTAATGAATTGCCAGATTTTTTTGTAAGCTTTGGTCGGACGCTCAAGACTTTGTCACCGGTTGCTTCCTCGGACCACTTTGAAACTGACCACTGCAGACCAGGAACACCCCACAAGAGCTGCAGTTTTGGACATGATCTGACCCAGTCGTCTAACCATAACGATTTAGCCCTTGTCAAACAAACAAATACATTTCTTGCTTACTTTGAAGATAAAATGTTCACTTGGTATCTGATATATTCCATCCACTAACAGGTGCTGTAAAGAAAAGAGAATCATTGTTATTCACTTTACATACAGCGGTCGTGTTGTGTGCTGTTTGTGGAACAGGACTAGCTATCGTTGGATAGCTATAGGTCGTTGGTTCAAATCTTACTACTGCAAGGTTGCTGCTGTTGGGTCCTTGAGCAAGGCCCCTAACCATCATTACCTAATGCTGCAAATGAATAAATTGAATTATTATTAATAATATGTTTCAAACAATAAAACTAAATCTGTTCATAGTTACTAAATAAAATTGAAAACATCAATTTAACTGTTTACTATTGAAAATGTTTTGCTTTGTGTATCATATTTAAATAATTAATTCGTAATTAATTCTACAGGTGTTTGATAATAATTGCAAATCGATTCTAGCATTTGAAGAAAATAAAAATATCTAAAATAAAATAAATATAATAATATAGTTCTGGTTGAGGTTTTTGTAAATCTTTTAGTTTAATAAAAAAAAATTGGGGTAATTTTTTTTTTAATAAAATAATTTTTGTTAAGGTTTGTTAAATCTCCTCCAGTCCACTCATGTTGGATGAGCCCCTGATGAGTTCCCTGTTGAGTATTTGTTTAGACAGATTTTCCTTGCCACAGTCGTTCAAGGCTTTTTATATTTTACAATTTTATCGTTAGTCTGGTCCTTAATTGTGTAAATCTGCGTTGTGACAATTTCTAATAGAACCACTATACAAAAACAATTGACTTGATTTGACTTGAATCCACAGATAACATTGAGAATTCCACTGATTTAAGCAGCAGTCTGACCACTCGTCCATGACCTGGATTGGTGAAGGTTGGAACAAATATCAGGGGGATATCTTACAAACCAAGAATTTCATGTTCACAACATCATCACAACATCCAACAACTGGAAATGTTTGCTCATATAGATCAGTGGGTTATCTGGTTTAGGAATAATAACTAGAAGATCAGATCCCCAAGCAAGATGATACACCAAAGTAGAACAATCCTATAACTGTAGAGCATGACTAGTGTGCATGATATTATACCCTACACCCATGCTTCTTTACTTAACATGGGTTGGATATACTGTTGTTAAAATGTTGTTTTTATGATCTGCACCATATATATGAGAACCACTGCGTACTTTACTATTTAGTGCATGGCACATAGATCAAACTGAACGTACTGATGTATAAAAGCAGTGCAGGACACCAACCTCATTATATGGTAAACCTCCTCCAGCAGATGCATTTTGCTATAGCAAATGATAAACGATGAAAAGTGACACTAACCAAAACAAAGTTTTGAGTTTAACATAGCACAGGTCGAAAGAGCTTAGCTGCGGGCGACTCGGATGACCGATTCAGGTAGATTAGACACTTCCACACACCAGTAACTGGCGTTTAATCTGTTGTTTCTCCATCCCAGCAGTGCATTAATCCCAGAATTGATCGCATGCTGCAAGATTATGTTGAAAACAATGACATCACACCTGGAGCAGTCGGGTTGCACTGTTGTGTCACAGCAAGGAGGTCTTGAGTTCGATCCCCAGACGAGTGCTTTCAGTCCAACAGTCCAAAACAAGGTGACAAGTGAAGTTAATTACAGACACAAAATCGTTCAGGTTTGTTTTTGGTATAAACTTGTGCTTTGATGAAACTTGTGAACGGAATCAACACTGTGTGTAACAAACACACAATTACACACACTAGTAAACACATCTAGATTTAGCAGACGCCTTCATCCAAAGTGACGTACATTCATAACTGAACTTTTTTTATGTCCACATTTGAGAGTTAAGGGTTTCGCTCCGGCCCAACAGTGGTCGTGGGGCTTGAACCATCATTCCCCTTCACATTGAAATATCATAGGAACTCATCCTCTTCATGCAGTGAAACACACATTTACACACTTTGTAAACACACAATAGGAGGCACACATGCCTGGCACAGTGGACAACCCTAGACACCGCCCCCGGGGAACAGTTAAAATTAAGTTTCCTTCCTCAAGAGCACATCATTCCTGATCTGTCGACTCGGTATCTGACTGACAGCTTTACAACCTCAGTTCTCTAACATTTAGTTATTTATTTGCCTCTAACATTTAGATATTTAATTATTGTTAACTGCTAATTAATTTGATATGTGTTGCTAAAATGGGATTTTTCATTACGAATGTTTCGTGCATTTTTGTTGTTGTTGCTGTTTGTCTTCTTTATGAATTTGGCAAACATAAGTAGAGATCTATCATCAAAATAAAAACGAGTTTCATTTTTTTTAAATAAATAAAATTCTGCTTTCTGGCTGCAGTACCCTCATGCCCGTTATCATTATTCGTTGATGTCGTGTAAAAGATCATCTCGAAATGCATCATGGGGGAAATGTCAGGGCTTTTAGAGATTACTAAGTGCTGTGAGGATTTAGTTAATAAGATAACAAATAGAAAAGTTTAATTTGTGTTTAAGCACGCTTTACTCACGTAAAGCTGTTTAATTTTGGAATGTGATAATTAATCATAATGGTTTGTCTGAAAATGTGAAAATCAGAGCGTAGCGACTATTTCAAATCACAAAGCAGAATATTAATGCCCAGCAAAACTTTTTGATGAAGGTATAAAAAATAATCAAATTCACAATATGTCGAACCATAAATAAAACATTTTAACATTTATTCATTAAAATGTAATCAGTAACAAACTATTTAACCAATTATAGTTACTTTACACACTTTTTAGCTAATTGGTTCATTTAATACAGTTTTAGATGATTAAATGAGTGAATATAAGGTGAATGGAGGTTTTCTCGGCCCTGCTTGCGGGCTGTAGAGAAACGAAATGAAATTACAAGTTCATGAATCAGCGCTGTAACCACAATGCTGACTCGTCTTGCTTTACGACAAACACTAGGGACACTATCTAGGGACACTTCCCTAGTAGAGATGGTGAGTGGAGCCTCGGCTTGGTGGTAAACACGACAGCACTTAGAATACAACCATAATCCCAATTTGAGATTAAGAACTGAAGTCGAGACTGCAGTTCGAATATTGCTGCATACAAGGACTGCATACAGGGAGTTTTTCCTTGCCACAGTCGCCCTCGGCTTGTTCAACAGGGGTTTCTGTTCGTCCTGTATTTTGTAAAGTTGCTTTAAATTAAGTCTATTGTAAAAAGCGCTATATATACAGTTGACTTGACTTGACAACATCTTCTCTTGAGTGTCGAGTTCAGGTCTGATCTATTGAGTTTGAATGGATGAAAGTTTGGATCTTGCTGTTTGGGGTTCGGATGTCCTCTCAAACCAAAAATAATTCAGAAATGCACTCAATGTTTTACAGCGTTGAAGTAAATGAATCATTAAAGAATGACGACATTTCAGTACAGCAGCATTATGAGTTTTACAACTGTGCAACTGTACAAGTTTTAACTGTGTAAGCTGTGATTGTGTTTTCTGCATGTAAGTTCCATTGTGTTATTGATAATAATTTGTTCGTCCGCAAATAGAATGAAGCATTTATGTTCTTACCCTAACAGTGTTTTCATAATAATGTAAACAAATGATCCCGTGGTGTTTCGTCCCTGATGTTTAGACAATGTGAATTAATATATGCAGGTTCTGTATATTTGCATTAACAGTACAGAATAAACATACTATAATAAGAAGAATAAAAAGTTCCCATTTCTTTTATACTACTGTGTAAAAAAAAACATAATTTTATAGGATATTTGGGGAAATGTTGCTCCATCAGCAGCCCATCTTTACAACAGTGAACACTTTATCCAGGCCTGTAGGGGGAGATTTGTAAGAAAATCAACCAAAACCAAAAGTTGCATTGTGTTACTAGAAAGTTGCCTAGTGTGCCTTTAACGTAAAATGTTTTTACCCAAACAAATAATTTTTAAAAAGCTCATAATTGGAGCCACTATTTACAAATGAAACCTGAACCATTGAAACATTGGATGATCTGTATCATTAATGGCTCAGATGTCACAAAAGATCTGATGAAAAACATCATAAAATACATCATGTCAAATATGTAAGACTTTAACATTTAATAATCATAATATAAAAGTAACTAAAGTGAGATAAATAATAATAATAATAATAACAATACTGGAGGAGCCAGATTGGATGTTGAGGTTCATCTACATTCTGCATTGTGTATGATTTATAGATAGAAGGGGAAAATAAAAATAAAAAACATCCAGACATGAAAAGAACATATAAATTCCAACAAACTGCAACCGTGCAGGAATCGAACGTCTCCAGGGTTCAGACTGATGCTGAACGTTATCTACTGTACTTTCCACTCATCATTAAATGTAATTGTTTAGCCACACGCACGTTTCTAACAGTCTTGTCTATAAATGAAAATGTTTGTTTAAATGAAAGTCATATAGCTGCCGTGTAGCTGGTTTCATGCAATAGTTATGTTGGCTGAAACACTAAAAGGGCAAGGACATGCTGGACTGAAAAGGTAAGAAGCACGAAGCTTTGGACCGTATTCAGGCTGCTTAACTTCAAAGACAACGCAAGCTTTCTTTGAGGGAGATGCATGTGCTAGTGGTCCATGACAAAGACACAGTCTGGTTCGACCAAGATTTCTCAGGGGACATGGTCAAAGAGAAGAAAATAATTCCACCCACTCCTTCAATACCTCAAGAATACTGTATCTTCTTCTCTGGGAAGGAAAGAGGAATAGAGAATTGGTTTCTGACTCTCTGGGGGATATAAGCATTGTTCTGAACTAGCCTGGGGTACAATGTAGTGTTGTAAATACCAATGCACAACAACAATACACTCTTTATGACTATGAAATTGAATGACTGACTGTGTCTCTTTTTTAGTATGGTATAGTAAGGAATGGGATCGCATAGTGGGTAGAGCTTTGATCAATCAGTTGAATGGTTTCAATCCTAGTTTTGCCATGCAGGCCGTCGTGACTGACCATACACACTGCCCCCAGCTTCCAAACAAGCCTCCAAGACATGTGATTGTTCTGTACATGTGTACATATATTCCGTATGACCATCGGAGGCACTTTCTGAAACATGTCTGAAAAGATGTCCACTGACCCATAAGAGTAAACACAACCCTAAATCATAACAAAATAATAATTGGACATCATGGAAAATGTAAATATTAATTTTTACTCATTTAAATTCTTTTGGATTGCTTGGAAGCGACATATCATGCAAAATTCTCGTTGCATCAAATTGTATTTCTATGTGGGTCTCTACTGCTCTTATAAACACTACGAGTAAAGGAAAGTTCCCACAGGACATGATGTGTTGTCGGCTGTAATGCACGATTCCTGCCCCAAGCCGAAAAATAGTCGATAAGGACTGTTTTGTTTTTAAGAAGGTTTTCTGTCCAGACCACTTAGATAACGACGGACATGTAAACACAAATATTGGATTTTTTTTGTACAGTAGAACCTTGGGTAACGACCACAATCCATTCCCAGATGGTCGCTATGCGAAATGGTCGCTATACGAAATGGTCGCTATGCGAAATGGTCGCTATGCGAAAGAGATATTTTATTAAAATCAGGTAACAAACGACCGAGCGTAACTGTTTCTCAAGCACGAATGACGTTTGGTCTGAGACGATGGTCACGTGTGGATGGCGTAGCTGATGTGGTGACGTTCACTATCCAAAATTTTGTTTGCTATCCAGGGCACATTCTTTGAAAAATTCTTGGTCGTTACCCAAATTGTTCGCTAAACCGAGGTTCCACTGTGATGATGATTTTATGGCTGTATATTGTGGTGTTGGAGTTTTGCAATGAGGTAACAGTCCTGCAGTCAGTCCGTACACGATAAAGTCATTTTATACCTTGATCATTTCTGAAAGTAATGCATGTAAAGAAAAAATCTTGTTTTCTGACTTGTTCATGTTTGATAAATGTTTATTAAACAGCTCATTAGCATAAGCCATGTAGCTCAGAATAAGGCTTACGCTACTCATGTAAAGAACTTCATGTACATGTTTTGTTGAGCACATAGACATTTGGTACTTTTTAAAAGGAAATGTTATATGTCCATATTAACAATATTATGGAACGTAAAGTGAGAAATAAGCAAATTCCTTATATCTTTTTGTGAGATACATCTTGAATTGCATATTTTTACCGCATTACTGGCCTGAGTGGCGTGTCCTATCGTTTATTCGGAATGTGTTGCAGGTGTAATTGAAGGAAGGGAAATTAAGTTGAGAAGGAAATATCTCAGGTTCAAACTGCCTACAATCCAACATTTTTTTTTAAAAGTGAGTGTAATTTACATTAAAATGTAAGTTAATCTGTGTTTATTTATTTGCATTTTCTATACTGTAATTTTTTTTATTTGAATGAAAGACAGTGTAAATGAGTATAAGATGCTATAAAATGGTCTGGCATCTGAACACTGAGTAGTTTGTATCTGGCCTGTTCAGGTACTTTAATTCAGTTTTGACATTGGTCTTCAAAACAACACAGAGAGTTTGATATTGGACTGGGTGTTGTTTTGCAGGGAGTAATTTATATCTCCGGTTCATACAAATGAATAAATAGTCCAAAGTAAACCATTTTTATCAATTGTTTCAATAAAGACAAAACCGAAATGATTTTTTTCAACATTATTTTCTCGTTCTGGAGGCTGGCTGATGTTCATTTCTGCTGTCTGACTCAGACAAGCAGCTTGGCCTTGGATGCCAGTCATACATGCCATAATCCTTAAGGATTAAAAGCCTGTTCAGCATGTTGATTGCACGCTAATATAAATAGAAGGCTTTATTGAACATGGCCATAAGAAAAAAAAGCTTATATATCCACTTCAGTCCAACAAAACATGATATTTCTTTCTATACCATGGATAGATTAATCTCTCTTTACTGCCTAACGAACAAGGATGATGTATGTTTTTGTTAATTAATTGATAAAGAATGTGAAATCACTTACAAACATGGATAAAGTGACTACTTTACCAATAAAGTTATTTACCTGTCAAAAAAAACATAACCCATCACTTAACACTTTATTACATTAACAAATGGTTGTGCATGTTCACTCTTTAGTCAATCACTCATGTGGGTAATCAGAGTAGCTCATTCTTCTTCTTACACTTCTAATATGAAGATTTTTAATAGATGTAAGTACCACATATATACAGTCCATATACAGCAGCCAGAAATAAAGTACTAATGTTATATTTCACACAGTATTAACTTGTTGCTACGATTGATTTATTAATTGTATTGTTTTCAGACTCAAGTCTCCACCTCAGCTTTTTAGACTATGAATTATTATAACATATTTGTGTGTGTTTGCGTGTGTGCGTGCGTGTGTGTACAATACATTTGTGTCCCTGGGTTGGCCTCTATTAACTCTATGTAGATGTACATAGAGTCTACAAGTACAATTGTGATACCCTGCAGTAGATTAACATCCTGTCCTGAATATATTCCCATCAAGTACCGAGTGTAACCAAAGAAACACTCCGAATCAAAAAGATGCTAAAATTAATAAATACATAGAATCCAAATAAATACAAATCTAAATGCCCATGTACATGTTTAATAGTGGAAACTCGTTTTCTCTTTGTACATTTCTCATGTAAGATGTATCAAGCTTTGTTAGACTGAGCTGCATCACAGCCCCATCCCCGCCCTCCCTTCAAGTCCACATACACCAGCTACCCAGGAATCCAAAAGCAGATTGATTAGGCTCCCAAAAGAGCAGCGAAACAAGGAGGTTTCAAAATAAATAAAGAATCTGCTCTGCAGCCAGTCAGCTCCCTCACATCCCACCTCACCAAGCATCAGCACAAACCGAAGACAATGTCAAGGTCAGCAGGGTTACTTCATTCTAAATTAATCATGAAAGGAGTCATCACTGGACAATCTCAAATGCTCATCCGCATCATTGCGCCACATAAGACTAAGCACTTTCTTTTTTTTTCCACAATCAGCATGTATTGTGTATACACAGACATATTTGTGGTCAGTATTCCCTGCAGAGGGTGCTCACAATCCCACGTTCGATTTCTATCTTATTTAATTCTTATTTAATGCTAATAAAACGTTGTTTTTATATTTCTAGGTAATTCGGAGGTCGTTCTTAATTTAACTCATGTTCAGAGATATATAAATATTGTTCTACTTATGATGAAAATAATAGAAATTTAGGACAGATGGGATTTAAATTTGACGAGGTTTGGACAGTAAGTGAATCCAACGAGCCTCGACACTTTTAAACAATTCTGGCTGAACACATTTTTATTTTCCTCTGATTGTTTCTCGACAGTCAAAGGCAGAACAAACCAGATAATCTCACGTCATTATAAAAGTGAACCGCTGTGACATATATGTAACAATATCAAGAAAACAGGATAGAAAAATAAAATCTTTGTGTGTAAGGCTGTTTACGATAATGCTTTAAAGATTTAAAGTGCTGTATATAAACCTTTTTCTGGTTCAATATTATTGATTTGCCATCGTTTTTACACCAGATGCCTTTCCTGACACAACTATAACTCTCAAGTATTCACATTTTCTAGGGTTAGTTACAGGGTTCCTAACTTTAGATACAGAAAATATTCACAATCATGCTTGTTTACTAATCTTATAATAGCTTTGGTTCTGGTTCTGGATGTTTGCTTTTAGTCTTTTAATGTACAACTTAATGTGTCTTTCCTCCTTATTCTAAAGAAGTCGTAAAATCATAGAGGGTCAGGTATAACTGACCCATGTAAACAGTACTTCAACCTTTAAAATGGCATTTCCTACATTTTTTAATTATTTAATTCTAGACCTACTATAACTGACTGATCTCCACAATCCTATAACTCCACAGTCCTATACCTGACCCGTGTCCACCGTTATATATCTCTACAGTCCTATACCTGACCAATGTCCACCGTTTTATAACTCCACATTCCTACAATTGTCCTTTGTCTACAGTCCTAAACCTGATCTATATCCACTTTTTATAATTCTACAGTCCTACAACTCAGACCCATGTTCACAATCTTAAAACTCCTATAACAGTCCTATAACTGATCAATGTCCATAGTCTTATAACTCGACAGTCCTACAATCAGTTATAGGACTGTCGAGTTATAAGAATATGGACATTAATCAGTTATAGGACTGTCGAGTAACTTGACAGTCCTATAACTGATTATTGTCCACAGTCCTATAACTCAACAGTCCTATAACTGATTAATGTCCATAGTCTTATAACTCGACAGTGCTATAACTGATCAATGTCCATAGTCCTATAACTTGACAGTCCTATAACGAATCAATGCCCATTCTCCTATAACTTGACAGTCCTATAACTGATCAATGTGCACTGTTTTATAACTCCACAGTCCTATTCCTGACCCCTGTCCACAATCCTTTAACTCCACAGTCATATAACTGACCCCTGTCTACAGTCTTTCAATCTTAGTATTTTATCCATTGATCTTTTTCAATTCTAGTCCTTTCTGTAAATCACCAGATATCCCAAAAAAATCTGTATCATTCAAAAAAGTAGAGTTCAAAGTCGAGGCAAGTAAGGTACTGCTGCTCCTCGTCTCATTAAACTGTGCCTCCTCCTCTACACTTTCCGTTAAAGGAGGCACTTGGAAAGAGGTGTACGCTGCTAACGAATCTGTGCTGGTCATATGAAAGAGAGTCCATGGCAGGCATTGCACAGCTGGGAAATGCACTCCTGTGGTCTGCACTGTCTTAACCGCAACTAAACTCCTCATTAAATACCGCTCGCACCCACACAATGTCTGTCTCAACATCAGGTTTTCAACAGCCTTTAATGGGCTATTGCCACTCAAGGTTCCACCCCAGGATAATAGCAGTGTCAAACATTCCCTGCGATTATGTGTGTAATTAGGATAAACCCAACTCTAATAAAAACGGATGCTGTTGAGAGTGGTCCATCAGTAAAAACTAGGAAAACATGTTAAATATCTTCAAAGCGACACAGACAGAAGTGCTTTCGACGGATTGCCCACTGAGACTTTTCAATATGAGTGACCTAATTATGCAATCCAAGCCTTTGGGGTTGTTGGAAAATTTGTTTATTATTGATCCAGCTCTCACCTCCCTGTTGGGATCTAAAATGCAGCAGATTATCGATCCGACTTTGGCATGAACACTCTGGCAGTACTGTATTCTTTTACACCAGTCATTAGACATTGATCTGACTAAACTTTTCATTTTCCAGTCAGATGAATTCTGTGGACTCGATGGCAACTTTCATCGCTACAATCAAGAGGGAGTTGCCTTTTTCACATCCAACGCAACAAGCCATGAATTTGGACGCAATTAAACGATTCTGCCCCTGTAATCACAAAATCAATAAGTCATATGCTGCAACCCAAGCGTGTATTTTCTTTGTTTGATTATATTTCCTTGGAAGACTTAAACAACTTTTCATTTCGTGTTTAGTCTTCTGAATGTCATTAGAAAGAAATCATATAATGCATTCCTGTCAAACCTGAACTCGAAAACAAAAACATCCTGTCAGTTTTCCGGATGTGGGAACACCTTGAAGGTAGAGCCTAGTGGTTTTGATTTGCAAATGCTTTGTTGCTGAGCTGCAGAAAAACAGACATGAAGGAACTACAGTGTCTATTTTTGTCGAGCGACGACTCTCTGCAGTCTTGCTGTAAGATGTTAAATTTACAAGACAAAGCCAGACTGCACTGTGCATGCTTGCTGAGACTCTCTTGACAGATGGGTGAGAAATGAAGGATGGCAAGTCAAAAAGAAAGGCATCATGTTCCTACATTCTGACGTAGCGTTATGAACAAGATGTCTGTCTTTATTCATGGGTCAATCAAATACACAACCATTTACTATCTTTTTTTTAAGATTGCTTTTTTTTCTTATACCTGTTTATAGTGCCGTTTGCCAATCTTTAATCTAAACGCCAGGCTAAATAAATGCTTAACATTTTGATTTACATTTACCACCAGCACCCGCCTCATCCTGACTGAGTCTGTATCCACTCAAAAACACTAAAGTCAAGGCAAAGACACAAGCTTGAAAGGGCACCGGTACATTACATGGGGCCATACACTCACACATTTACACCCAGGCCTAATTTAAAGTAGCACGTTTACTCCTACCTGCTCGGTGGAAGAAACCAAACCAAATAAAACCCAAATCAAGGACACCGGGACAGATGCCAAACTTATTAAAGACAGTGACCATAGACCTGGATCGAGCCCTGATGGTGTGTAGCATAGTATAAGAGTTTCATGTCAAATTTTTAAATGTTTGAATTGTGACTTTCCAGACAAAAGAATTCCATACAGAAAAGGATTTTTTTGCTAAATAACTTCATTGCTTTTTAATGTTTATCTAACCACCGTATTATTAAATAAATTATGAAATCCTATGTCTGCAAAACATTCTAAAAAGTCATGGTGAGAAAAATATTTTCACACTATTATGAGAAATGCCGTCAGATGGACTTCACACAAAAATCATTGTCACGTCAAACAGTCTGATGTTGTATCGAAAAGCACAAACATAGAGACGGGAATAATGTAGTTAATATTTCTATAATGTAGCAGTTATTAATGATCTATGTCTGGTTCCCAGTAGTAGCGCAGAGAGAAAAGTGTGTCTGTGCCTTAAGTACAGTCCCACGTCCCAGTGTGTCCACCGCTGTCTGAGCCTAATTAATGCTTTCTTCATCAGCACTGGCACAGTGTGTGTGTGTGTGTGTGTGTGTGTGTGTGTGTGTGTGTGTGTGTGTGTGTGTGTGTGTGTATGATAGAGAGAGATCTAGAGGACTTGAGAGTGAAATATTTTCCCTTTATTCACCATGCAAACAGAGACGAGGTGAAACTTCCCGGATCAAATGTGCACATTTCTACACTTTTCAAAAGAATGTGTAAATATGCATAACATTTATTTTTTTTTATTTTTTTTCATTTCATCCTTGTGTTTTTTTACACACATTGGATTCATTGCTCTGCATTTAACTCAATCCGTGCAGTGAAAGACACATTTACACTCACTAGTGAACACACAGCAGAGGGCAGCAGTGAGCACGCATAACATGCGTGTTGGGCAGCCCTAGCCACGGCGCCTGTCAAGCAGTAAAGGCTTTAGTGCCTTGCTCAGGACCACGCCTGTCCGATATATGTTCGTCTGTCTTGCATGGTCATACGTATGTTCTTAATTGTAAGAATTTTATACCGAGAACATACCAAAATACGATCGCAATTAGAGCTTTGTTATGATAGCACATGAGGGTTACAAATAAATCAATTTAATAAGGAAACTAATTTATTTATAGCACATAAAGTAAAAGTTATGGTTACAATATGTTGCTATGGGTGATCCAGAGGGGGTGCTGCAGTTCATCATGGACTAACTGGTTTAATGTAGAGACTTTAAGAATAGGATCGGTGTACATATCCAAGTCCGGATTCGTTTTGTCTTTGTCTAGTGTACAAGCAATGTAGATTAGTGGGCAAAGCTTTGGACCATCTGCCATGCTGCCAGTGTTGGGCTCTTGAGCAAGTCCATCATACAAGTATCCCAGAAATATAAAATAAATACATTTTTATAATCCATAATGCCATATCATATTTATCACATACACACATCAATACGTGGGTATTACACTGAATATTTTCTATACTGTATATGCATTACATACCAAATATCTATATGTTATTTACTAATATTTATTTATTTTATATATCCAAGGATACATGTCATCTTATGTGTAAGGGTTGTATGGATAGTCAATCACTGTTAGGATATTAACAGTGAAAGGCATATTAACACACACTAGTGAACACGCATTAGGGGGCAGCAGTGAGCACATGTGCCTGACACGGTGGGGTGAAATTAAGGGTTTAGGTACCATTGCTAATTTCAAGAGCACTTCAGTCATGACGTGTCGACACTTGGAATCGAACCGGCAACCCTCTGATCACAAGCTTATTTCTCTAACCACCAGGGTATTGCTGACCTGATTATTATTTCAGTATGGGAACCTGGAACCAGCAGAAGGAAGATCTGTATATTTAAATGTAAATTATATGTGCCCAATAAAAGCTTTCTATTGTACTTTTAAACAATTTAATTGTCTTGCAGCTGATTGCAATGTGGAGAATTCTGACTAATGTTTAATTTCCTCAATTAAATTATTATTTCATTTCACTACCGCTTTGAAACCCCAGGTAGAAATCAAAAGGAAACTATTTTTATTTGTATAATAATGTTGATTTAAATCAAATCACTTAGTGAACAAAGCAGATGAATGTGACCTGTGGCCTACTGATTCTACACGCTCAGCACTTGTGAGTATGTGTGTAT
>JAOTRQ010000029.1:3657487-3672155 GCA_028565875.1 Hoplisoma paleatum
CACGGGGAGAACATGCAAACTCCGCACAGAAAGTCCCCAGCCCGACCCGGGGATCGAACCTGGGACTTCTTGCTGTGAGGCGACAGTGCTGGACCACTCAGCCACCGTGCCGCCTGTTATATATAGGCAATATTATTTAAATAACGATGGAAGTAATTTCTTAATTCAAAAACTTTAGAATTGCTTCTCTATATATTTAAGTGGAACAATTGTTTAGTAAAATAATACACTGTCAAATCAAATTTATATCTAGCCGGCAATGTAATGCATTTCATGCTCAGGCACACTGGTATAGTAAAACCATGACTTACTAGTCGAATTGGTTCCTTGACCCGACTCTTAATTCAATAATTAGAATGAAAGAGAACGGATCTCGGATCTATGAGGGCATTTTACATAAACGCACTTTGTCAGATTTATATTATATTCGTCTGTTAGTTAGGCTGTAATTTTTTTCCAGTTATGTTTTGAAATAAATTCTAGATATTCAATCCATATATCATCTAGTTTTACGAGACACGGTGGAAAACACAAACGGAGGACAATTGACCTGATTGTATGTCTTTAGACATACCACAGGAGGAAACCTGGGTACCCACATGGGGGCACGGGAAGAACATACAGACCCCACAGAAAGCCCCATATTGCCTTATCCAGAAATTGAACCTGGGGCTTCTTGTTGTGAGTTGACAGTGCTAACCACTAGGTAACTGTGCCCACATTTGAGATCGTAAAATCATTACTATTGAAGCCTATTCTGAAATAACAAATTATTTCATTAATATTTGCACTGGTAACGAGCATAAATGGTTAGTATTTGTATCCAACTAAATGATAAATAGTATTGAAACTATTTCGTGTTAGTTGTAAGATGAACCTTCTGACGTAAGATGTAAGTTAATTTACAGTAACAATAAACCAAACACACATTAGTTCCTGACTTTATAATATTCACTTTATATTGTCAGTTTGGTTCGGTTCCAAATTAAGCACAGATGATGTGTATCGGGAGAGTCTCTATATTTAAAGGTTCAGAAAGGCAATGTGGTGTTAAAAAGTTTTCTTTCCTGTGCCTGTACAATAACTACTGGTATTGTAATAACTACTGTAATAACTACTGTTGGCAGCTCTGGCCTTGTGGTTAGAGAAATGGGCTTGTGATTGGACGGTTGCCGGTTCAATTTTGGAGACTCTTTAAGTGTAAAAAGCACAGTGATGAAAAAGTGTTCTAAATGTTAAACTCACTCTCTAAACAATGTGAGAGACAGAATGCAACATTGGAAATTGCTCACATTGGCTCACACTGTCATTTTCTTTTCTCAAGAAAATGGGAAATAATTCACACCTGCTTTAGGCATCCATATTGTAAATATAGCGACGTTATTAAAACTGTCCGTTTAAAACTATTTTCAAATTGTGTAGCATGATCGTATTTATACTTGTGTTTACGTTATTTTGCACTAGGTGGCTCTCTTAGACTTGTGTAACTTGTTCTAGCTCAACACAGAATGACAGGTCCTTTATACCTCAAGTGTGAGAGATGCAGTTGCTATGGCAATAATTAGGTGCGAGATCTGCACCCCCACCTTCAGTATCTCTAATTAGCTTTCTCAATTGCTTAATGATACATGGACCTGTGAAAGCTCCTCTTTTCTTTCCTGTCAGAAAAGCATAGAGAGATTTTTTTTTTATCTTCTCCCATCTCCACTATTAACTCATGAGAGCTGACACCAGAGATGGCAGCTAGAGATGAGGCCATTACTCTTCCGGTGCTCCAACTGTGATCCCGCTATTTAAAATGTATGAGAATTTATCGTTAATTTTTGTTTTAGAACTTACAATCATTTGAATGGTGATGGAAATGACTGGGGTGCTCATGTTTGTTTTAGATGAAGTGCATTGATGTTGGCTTCCTCTTATTGCAAGAGCTTGGGATGGGGGAGGTGTAGTGCTTCAGAATATAGTCGACTGGATTAAAATAAAGCTGGAGTTTTTAAATCTGCTCTTTTATGAGATGAATACAGATTTAAGACTAACAACTGATTTAAATAAATATTTTTTTTAAGGTTTAAAGTGGCAGTTGTAAGTTTATACAGGTCAGCTTGCAAGTTTCTTCTTAATAGAAATTCAGCCATTTCCAAGATCCATCCATTATCTAGTTTTCCTCTATTTAATTCTATGTAGGGTCACAGTGGAACACGATGCGTGAACACATTAAACACCTGAACGGGTCGCCAGTCTGTTGCAGAGTCAAAAACACACGGGCGTGGCCATTACGGGACATTTTCTGTATCTCTAATATACTTAAATGCATGTTTTGGACTGTAGAAGGAAACCAGAGTACCCAAAGGTA
The DNA here is from genome assembly GCA_028565875.1 of Hoplisoma paleatum. Classification (NCBI taxonomy): domain Eukaryota; kingdom Metazoa; phylum Chordata; class Actinopteri; order Siluriformes; family Callichthyidae; genus Hoplisoma; species Hoplisoma paleatum. Next base: position 3,659,841 of record JAOTRQ010000029.1, read on the forward strand.
ACTCACACAGACAAAGGGAGAACATGCAAACTTCACACAGAAAGGTCCGGATTGCTTTACTCTGGAATCAAATTTGGAATTGTTCTTGTGAGACGACCACTAAGCTACCGTGCCGCCCGTTGCCAAGATAAAATGTGTAATTGTCACCACTCTATCTGCCTGCGGCAAAAGATAAAATCTTGATGAACATAATTATACCAAACACTGGAAGTCAAATTATTAGTTTATTGACTTTAAAGGTTTTAAGAAAGTGAACTCATTTTTAAACCATTAAAGTGTTTCAGCATTCCACCACTTAAAAAAAAAAGCATCCCTGTATATGTGTCGTATGTAAAAATGAACTGTAATCTCGATGAGTCTTGTTCATTACCTTTGTTTGCATATTATAAATTCTAATATAGATATTATATTCCTGCATCTACAAGCCAACAAATCACATTTAATAGCCATAGCCCAGAGCGATATGCAAAGTAGCGTGGCTGTGGCACCGGGCTCCAAACCCCTCCAAACCCTGATACACCTAGCAACAAGCAGCAAACTGATGCAGTGCTGGAGTCTACCATTAAAAATGCAAGTGGACAACTAATATAATCCGGGGTCGCATTAAAATGATCTGTAATAGCCGCTGATTTATTCCAAACTTAATTAATAGCTTGACTTAATAATTTTTTAATCAAGGTCCCTTAAACCAGCATAGTGCATTGGAGAATTTTACAAGATTTTAAAATGCCAATGGGCTCAAAATCTAAATGCTTGGAAGGATTTAAAGAAAGTCGTTTTGAATATCTAAATGTACTCACACGTGAGTGCAACTGAGATGCCTGTAGATGTTTGTGAAAGTGTACAACTGAAATCTCTGGTCTGGTTTGGCCAGTATTTGTAGATATATAAAAAAAAACTTTTGGCAGATGGAAAGAAATTCAAGTGCAGAAGAGAAGAAGCTGCCAAACATCTTACAGGCAAGATCTGCCGGTGATGTACAAACGCAAGACCTGTTGCTGTTTGATGCTACCATGTGTGCAACAATGTAAAACTCGTTAAAGATTGTTTAAACTACAAAATACAAAGACAGGGGATTCCAAACCCATCTTCAAAGTGTCGGCGTGGATGCTGGATTTTATTCCGACCAGTTTAGAACCCACCTGATTTAACCAGACGAATAAGCTGGTCTCAGGTAAACATGTGTTCATGTGACCCCCTGGGATGGTTGGAACAAAGACCAACAGCCACAGCGACCCTTTATGGATCCGGTTTGACATCCAAGCTTTAGGGCATTATGACTTTAAATACTTTTCTCAATCTACTATACTATTCACTCTGATTTCTTCTTTTAATTAAGATTTCTTTCTTTTTTTTAAAGATATATTTTGACTGTACTGTAGCTTATGCTTGTACTATGCTGTGTTTCTGAGACGATCCTTAGAAGATTAAACAGAAAGTTAAAATATCAGTCTGTAAAGGTTACAAATCTATTTATAAGGTTCGCCAAATGGGAAAAAAATGCAAGTGTGGGATCTTCACAGGTGGCCAGTCAACCGCAAACTCCCTATAGCATATGGTGATAACACAGCGCTCAGGGGAACGTCTCTATAAAAGGACGGAACTCTCGCCTTGCACCACCAATTTCAACATTCAAACAAAACCGGGCAGAAACTGATTAAAATACTTTTATTCAAGAGGAATTTTTATGATCATGTACAGACTGTTTTACAATGATGGTAAGATGGACCTTGGAATGTTTGCCCCTTCATGACCTGCTTGCTACTAGTACAAATACTAATAAACATCTAATAATAATAATAATAAAACAATATGATAATAATAATTTAATAATAAACTCGATTTTTTAAACCCATGATGTAGCGCAATTAATTCCATTTTCAAAGTAGAAGGAATTCAATTCAATGACTACATCAATATCCATCATCTACTCTTGCCACCACTTTACCATCCTATTTAGGGTCACGGTGGGACACACACTGGGTGAATACACTAAAAACCTGAATAGGTTTCCAGTAAGTTGCAGGGAGCAGAGACAAACACTTACCCACACACACAGGACACTTTTCAATCTCCAATTATCCTGACTGCATATCTTTGGACTGCTGGAGAATCCGGAGTAGAAACCAAAAGGAACCCACACAAACATGGGGAGGACATGCAAACTCCACTCAATACACCCCAGATTGCCTTACACAGGAATCGAATCACCACCAACCACCAAGCCACTTTCTGTGATCATATTAGTCACGCCATTGTGAGCATTCCTTATATATTAAAAGCATATTTTATACATATTACTAATGGGTGTAGCTAAGGAGTAATTATTATTAATTATAATTGGTATTCTCATATTTTAGGCTTTTCAGTATTACCGCTGTGTGTATAATATTTTTTTAATCTGACTCTATTGTTGTTCTCAGACCTTCATTTGTCTGTTGTGCTTTAGACTTTATGCATTTTGAAATAGGATCAGTGCCACGATCTCAGGCTTAATAAGCCAAGTATTGCCACAGGCAGCAAGTTTAAAAAGCAGCCCTTTCTGCTTTTTTCTTGGCTGATGCCACAGAAATGAGGACATGTACTTTATTTTTGTTCTCTAAAAAGATCTAATTGAGAGATGGAGACAGTTTTCCTTTTCTAAAGTGACCTTAATTGTAGTGAAATTAAATTTGAGCAATCCGACTTTGAATTATGAGTTTTTTTTAATAAACTACAGTTTATTTACATGCATGTTAAAATTTAATGGGATTGAAGAATCACAGTTATTGGTAATCATGTAAACAGTGTATTCAGAGACTGGGGGACTTTAGCTTTTGTCCTAAACTCTTCATTCATAGATAGATAGATGGATGGATGGATGGATGGATGGATGGACGGACGGACGGACGGACGGTAGGTAGGTAGGTGGGTAGGTAGGTAGAGAGAGAGAGAGAGAGAGAGAGAGAGAGAGAGATACAGGATAAGAAACTGCAGTTAGCATCTATCAAAAGTGCAAATTGCATTATGCATGGACGCCAAGAATTTGAGTAAACTTGTCTTTATATGCTTAATATTACTATATTGTTATAACTAAAGTGGTTTTGTGGTTAGCACTGTCACATCACCACGCACAGCAGGTTCCATTCCCAGGTAAGGTGGCCTGGGGCTGTCTGTTCTGGAGTTGGCGTGTCGAGCACGCTCAATCCAAGTCTTTGAGGGTTTCCTCCTGGTGCTCTGGTTTCCTCCCACTGTGCAATAATGTTACCCTAGGTCAATTAGAGTTACGGTATAGTCCCGTCGATAGCGCTACAGGTTGGGGTAAAACCTGGAGACCTACTCTGTAAAAAAACACATCACTGAGAAACAGTAATGGATCAGTAAGCCTAAGTGTCGACTAGAACGGGTAGGAATTTATAGAAATATTTGTGTGTAAAAATGTTTATAATCGATCTCTTTCTATTCGTTTATGGTCCATTTTCCCAGTTCCTGGGGTGGGACGTTAATGTTTAGAGCAGAGTTTTCCGTCCTGATGCCCTTCCTGACGACAACCACCAGTAAGTGGTGGGAACTTGTGAGACTATTGGACGATTTCACATTTCCGATCGACCTAGTGCGTGTTTTTGGACTGTGGGAGGAAACCCGGAGTACCCGGAGGAAACCCACAGCCCGACCCGGTGATCGAACCCTGGACTTTTTGCTGTGAGCCGACATTGCTGTAACCACTCAGCCACCGTGCCGCCCAAAAATGATTTAATAACGTAAATAATCGGGCATATGAAGAAAAATGAGATAGGAGTGTATTATAGTATTAATAGTATTATAGTTTAGGTTTAAGAGACTTACTTATGGACCTGATCGTGGTCTGGCTGGTCCTTCTAATTACTGGTCCAGTCCACTACTCGACTGCTAACATATTGTTAACAATTAAATGTAAAAATAGTAATAATATGAATGCAATTTCTTATCAGAAATCCTCGAAACGATTAGGTTTGTTCTTGAATATAAATGTAGATCGAGACATGTTAAGTCCATAACGGCCAAATCCCCAAGAGACTGTTGGCGGAGGAACAAGTTGCTCATGACTCATAAGAACATCTCATACCTGTTCTATGTTTAGCAGTAGCAATAACACAGTTGTAATTTTCCAACTAAATGGCAACACACGTTAAAGATTTAGTGGGAGTATTGTGTAACTTTTGAGTGTCTAAATAGTAGGTGTGCTGGGTGGATGCATGAAGAAATTCATGCTCGTACATGGACGTGAGCTGTGGATTTGGTTTGTGGTCACTTGTGTCATTCACGAAATGCTTATTGTTTAAAGTTATTGTGTCTTATTCTCGATTTGTCCTAAACGGCTACACCGTTAATTTATTCATATTAGATTCGCTACACAGAATATGAATGTTCGAAAGACTATTCTGAGTTTACCTTGAATTGACCTCATGGATCTATTGTTTAAATTTTAATACTGAACTGAAGAAATTATTTTTTACCACTTTACCAATTTTGTTTTAAAATGTCTTTACAAAATGTACCCACTGTTTTCAAGCCAAAATTTGAAATGAGACAAATATTTTTATATAACCATATTTATTTATTTTTTGGCTACCAATATAAATCATTTGTTTGAATATGACTTTGTATGCAAATGACAAACGCTGCCAGACGTCAGGAAACCAGAGTACCTGGAATAAACCAGCGCAAATCACTGGGAGAACATGCAAACTCCACAGTGAAAGATTGTTTAATCTGGGAATTGAACCCAGGCCCTCAGTACAGTGTAACGTGTGAGCAATTGGCTGTTTAGGTTTTTTTGCTCAAGCGCCCAACAGCAAGCATTGGCGAGGCTTTACCCAGTGCCCTTTGGCTTACTAGCCTCACTTCTGCCAAGATGCGACTGTTGGGCCCTTGAGCAACTAAATGCTGACAAATTGAATATAAGCGTCTTTAAATAAATTCTGAAGATCAGTATATGCACATGGCGGCACAGTGTTTAGTGGTTAGCACTGTTGCCTCACAGCAAGAAGTCTCGGAGAACAATTCTTGGGTAAGACAATCCGGGACTTTCTGTGTGGAGTTTATATCTTCAATTCCTTATACAGTCTAAAGACATACAGTAAGATTAATTGGTGATCGTGTGTGTGCAACAGACTGACAACCTGATCAGGTATTTTTTTGCCAGTGTATTCTCCGAGTGCATGTGCTGAAACAGTTGATGGATGGATGGATAGAAATGAAAATGTTTAAGAAAGTGATGGTTAAAAATACTGGGCTAGTAATCAGAAGCTTATCACCATACCATAAGGAAGTGGGTAGAGCGTTGGGCTGGGAACCCAAAGGTTGGGGGTTCAAATCCAGGCTCTGCTACACTCCGCTTCACTGTTGGGTCCTTGAGCAAGACCCTTAACCCCGTCTGCTCCAGGGGCGCCGTACATTGGCTGATCCTGCACCCTGACCCCCAACTTGTACTGTATATGTGTATATGTGTATTGACAAATAAAATTGAATTTGATTTTGATACACAAGTTGTCAAGTTTGGGCCCCCTAACCTGCGTAAGTCACTTTGGTTAAAATCGTCCACTAGATATTGGAAATATACAATAAATAAGACAAATATAAAGATGGCATTGTGTCCTGTTCGTGTGAACATAAAGCCTGTGGCTGAGATCTGTGTGGAAATGGATTTCTCCAGGATTTGCTGGAGATGGAAACACCATCACTGGTCGAAACGTCTTAAAGAATTTGTTCACCCTTAATCTTGCCCAGTGCAATAGATGGGCATGGCTTCGTTCAGGGTAGCACGTTCGTGTCTGTCCAATTACAGGCGAGCATCATTTCTTCAACCGAACACCACCGGCGCGTCATCATTTTACAACCACCGAGAGACCCGAGACTAACACCCGTGCGCGCACACACACACACACACACACACACACCGATCTCACCGGCTCAACGTGCGACTCCTGGACGTCTGAAACAAAACAAAACAAACAAAACAACATCAAGAACAAAAAAACATCTGGAATATTTTGCTCGGATTGGAGCGAGGTGGTGTCACCAGACGCATAACGCACTTCACGGTTCCATCTGACTTCCAACAAGGAATTTCAACACATCTGATGGCATCCATGCACGACTTTGAGGGTAAAATCGTTCGTCTTGAGTAAAGCTGGAACTTTTCTGTGTGTGGAACCCGGGTGGCATCTGAGGTCTGATCATCTGTTGCTGCAACCGGCGCGACTGTGAACACGACCAGGTTACAGATTGACAATCTTCTCATCTCGTTACTGTTATTTCAGTCTTACTGACTGGATATCGTTTGGCCCTCATCAATGGTCCATATCCTCATTTAACGAATACCGTGAGATGCCGAATATTGTTTCATTGATGATCTTTTTTTGCGCGTCGGATTGTAACACATCCACCCGTCAATGTGAAATGTTACGTTTCTATCACCGAATCTCCCACGAAAGTGATCGTTTCTGATCAGACGATTAGGCTACATTGCATTCACTACTACCCCAGACTATGATGGTAGAGGACGAGGAGCTTGAGACGCGTCAGCTGGACCTGGACTCGGACCTGGAGCCGCTAAGCCGGCCGCGCTCTTGCACCTGGCCGCCACCGTGTCCCGAAGACTTCCCTCCAGACCTAAACGCTACCCCGTGTCCTTTAACCGTGCTGAAAAATGAAGCAGACATCGGACCGAATCAGACATGCAGATCTGGAAGGAAGAGTGGAATTCTGGGTGAATTGAAGCGTGAACCTGGAGCGGCACTGATGCCGTGCCTGGCCGCCGCTGCGCTCGATGTGGCCGGGCAGCTGCGCAAAGCGAAGTCCTCCCGGCGCAACGCCTGGGGGAACCTGTCCTACGCGGACCTGATCACCCGCGCTATAGAAAGCACGCCCGAAAAAAGGCTCACCCTGTCACAGATCTACGACTGGATGGTGCGATTCGTGCCCTATTTCAAGGATAAAGGGGACAGCAATAGCTCCGCAGGGTGGAAGGTAAGGCGCACCTGCTGCACCCACAGTCGTTACCAAACGTGAGACGCCAAAATGTTCCAAAAAAATGCATCTTACAACGTGATTTGTGATTAACTTCGACTAAACGTTTGCCTAATCTCTGAGACTATACTCTATTAACATGGAATTACGTTATTATTTCTATTCTTTATACACACCCTAATCATCAAGTATAAAAGTGGAGGGGGTGTGTGGGGTGTGTGTGTGTGTGGTTGTCTAGGGTGGCAGTTTCCTATTCCCTAAACTTATTATTAATGATTAATTAAATAATAGTACAATCGTACAATAGTACAATGAAATGCAAATCACCCATAGTGGTGAACATCTGACAATTCAGATTTAGAAAACACTTTGATCTAACAAACATCTTCTTTTAATATGAATATGAATCAAATATTAATACACAGAGCAAACCAACAAAGTTAAAGTGATATAAATAAATACCTTCGTTCTTTACAGGTAAAAAGCAGTATTCAGCTTCTGAGAGATAAACGTACATTAAACATATTTAGGGGTGCTTGGACTCAAATTAGGGGTGATTCAGCACCCCTACAAAGGGGTACATGGTACTTCTCTCAGCACAGTGTTCGGGACTCTTTCTTTTTATTGGAAAACTGATTTTAACTATCAGTGTTTTCATTTTCCCCAGGGGTTTCATTAGCACCTATCCACATGTTATTAGGCTTATAAACTATGGTATACATTTGATTGAACTTATATATTTTTTATATTAAAAATATATATAATAATATAATATATTATATTTATATCATATTATTTAATATAATATATTTATATTAAATCCGACCCTGATTTGACAGTGGATAGCACTTAACACTGGAGTCTTAACTTTGATGGACTTGAACCTGAACCTGTGATCTGGGTTGACGTACATCAAAATTAAGAAATGTAAAAATCAAAGCGATTCTAATTTCCTAACATATTTTAGTATGTTTAGTATGCTATTTTAGTATTTCTTGGGTTAGAAATACTAAAAAACACACTACAACATCACCGAGGCGTTTACAAATTAATCATTTTGATACCTGAAAGTTTTATAGTGACATGAGTTTTGATGGGGAATTTTAATTTGTGGATAAATTCTGGCTTCCCTATGTAGTGCATTCAATTATGTAACTGATTTAAGACCTGAATAAAAAAAAATCCTATTCCTGAATATACATTTACAGATATATACAGTGAGTACAATCTCCCATAGCTGTTCAGTTCTATTGTCCTGGTGGTCTGGCATAGAGTAACATCCTTCTTACACCCATTAAACAATTTAGTGACCGGCTTGCCCGGTGGATGGGAGCATTGTCATCCTGGACCTTAGGCGAAGAAAAAAAAAGTACAAAAATACTTTGTACCAATCATTTATGATTCATTCACTGTATCGTCGTGTTCTGGTATTGATTTGCACTGGCCTTTTTGTCCAGGAGCAGCAGATTAAGAGATTCACCAGGTCTGTTCACCGTGGTGGTCGATCTTGATGTAATCCACTCATGTACTTACCCACTTGTTGAGAAATTGGTCAAGGCTGATTGATTCATCTCGTCTCTTCTGTATAGCACCTTTGCTTTTTATACAACTGTAGCCACTTCATTTGCTCGTACCATTGCATCATTCTCTTAACAGTATACTCATAAGAATAAGTGTGTGATAATTGTTTTGTTTTATGACACAGCTTTTAATTCACAGTTCATTAGTTTCCCATGTTGGTTGTAAGTACGAAGCACTAATTTACTGCCACTGTTGTATTTTGATACAAACGACAGTGTTAATGTAGAGTAATAGAATAACGTCTCAGTGGACATGATATAATTATACATTTTGCTTCTTAACCTCATTTACAACCAGGAGTAGGAGTAGATTACGACTTCACCTTTTTTCCCCCCTGAACGCGATTCTGCATTAGATTATTACATAAAATAAAACAACAACACTGCTGGTTTACAACCTGTTCATTCCAACTTGTTAAACTAAATAAAAATGCTATATTTGTTATAAATGTTTACACTACATACTGTGTTGTGTTAGAGTCCATTTATTTTTGATTGTTTTTTATCCGTTTGACTTGCAAAGTGCCAATAAGCTCCATGTTCCTGATCTCAAATGCTATCCTCATATCATGATTCTTGTTTGAATAGCAGAATCCAGGCATACCCAAGCATAAACATTGTCCTTAAAGTGTGCTTTAACTGCTTTAACCTTACGTAAAACACCTCAGCTGTTCCGGGAACCTTGGCCACACTCATGAGGTTTATCCCTAAGGTGGGCCGGAGTCTCGTGTGTGATGTTGTGGTTTTGTAGCTTAGTCATGCTGACAAAGGATGTGTGTGTCTGATCATGCACATTTCAAAACATTTCACATATTACATTTATATTTTGACATTTTTTAATGTGCCATTTACTTACTTTACATAGCAGTTATTTTATTTGCCAACTTATTACTGGACATCAGTCATCAACATTCATTTTTACTAATTTAATTTAACGGACCTGGTTCTGATTTCCTTGGGTTGGGCTGCCATTGTTCTCCTCATATGCGTTGGCATTTCTTCTGTATGCTCCGGTTTCCTACTTTAAATACGACAACATGCATTCTAACCGTTGTGTTGTACTAAAACAATCATTTGCGAGTTCTGCACTTTGTTCGATCAAATCCTGAATAGGATAAACTGTGTGTGGCACAGTGACATTGTTGAAAAGCACTGTTACCTCACAGCGAGAACGTCCTGGCTTCGGTTCGGGTCTGGTCACATGCATGGTCCAAACACATGCATGAATTGTCCTATAGATGAACGAATGTGTGTCATGTGTATGTGTGTCTACCTTGTGATCCTCATCGAGGGTCTTACTGTGTGCTTTTCACTCTTTGAAAAGCTGGAATAGCCTCCAGGCACCCCCCTCACCCCCACCCCGGCACACACACCCACACCCACACACACATACACACAATCCTAATTGGATAAGCAGTTAAGAAAGTGATTAATTAAGTGAGTAAGGATAGCGCAGAGGTAAAAAAAATGGATGAATGAATACAAAATAGCTCGACTGTTCCAAAAATGCAAATAACAGACCCCACAATGAGTGGCTCACCACTTTGTGGCTTATGAAAGAAGCCAAACTTGTAAAAAGCTCACACATGGTCAATGGACGCTTTGGTTTTCTTTGGCCTGGGCACTATGACCTACTACAAAGCTGGCTCAATGAAGTAAGCTGTGCTGTGGTGTTTCTACAGGTTCTCGACCGCCATTGTCTCAGCACCGGGACAAAAATGACCTTCATGTGTGTCACAGTTCAGGCTTGCATAAGGGCAAATTAAGGGGTTTACCATAAGCGCAGTAAGTCTACCACCGCAGCAGTTTTTAGAACCCGTCCAGACATAGCCTGAGTAATGAGGGTGATTAGTCAATCTTTTAAAAGCATGCACATCTTTAGTTATAGATATCACTCTGATTCTATCGGACAATACATAACCACATACTGGTCTTGTAAAATAGTCACGTTTCATACAGTAGTGTGCATACTTGACACACTTGTTAAATTAAACTTCTGGTGCTATTTTACTTAAATAGCAGTAATTTAGAGTCCATGCATTTTATTGCTACATATATGTGATTAATACGTATAAAGGCTTTTTAAGGTTTATGTACTGTGCACTATAAAATTAAAAAAGCAATATACTGTAACTATCATTGAGATTTATCGACTAAACTGAATATGTTACATTTTACATTGACCATTGTTTTTTTTAATGTACGATTCGTTTCTGAGTTAACAGGTTATGCCTGAAGTTCCCTTGAGCAAGGCAATAAACTCTGAGCTGCTCCACGAGCGCCGTGGCTAGGGCTGCCCACCGTGCGGGTCATACATGTGTGCTCCCTAGTGTGTGTCACTAGGGTGTGTAAATGTGTGTTTCTCTGCATGGATTGGGTTAGATGCAGAGGATTATTTCTTGGGTGTGTTAAAGCACAGTGTTTTAGTGATCGAAATTTTATTGACCATTTAAAGAACCTGTTAAACTCTGTTCAGACAGGCAAGTGACAAAGCCTTGTTGTGACTTTTCTGTTTTATTTACGTGTCTGTGTTGTGTATAGCAGCACGTCCGTGTATGTGTCTGTCTGATCTATTACTGTCTGATATTTTATTAGATTTCGGTAAACACCTTTTACGAATTTACATTCTTATTAATTTATCACTAGCTAGTCACAGTGGGTAAGGCCCCACCTTCAAACACAGCTGGCTAAAAATTTACATACGTTCAATCTCACCTATATGCAAATGATTTTACCCAGTCCAGTTTCTGCGTGTTCTGCCAGACTAAAGGAAACATTGTTGAAACCCCCATGGATGTGGAGATAAAACAAAATTCCATTTAGACAGGCGACGGAAAAAGAGAGCGATAAAAAAAAAAGATATATAGCTGAGCACTTCATTCAGGCTCTGTTGTGGCCCACACACCCACGTACAATGTTCATTATTTATTTTTTACTCATCACTTAATACTGGTCGGGGTTACGTCGGGTTCAGGATCCCGTGTAGAACCTGTTCAATGAACTGGAATTCATGTTGGATTTGATCAGAAGTCGATTACCAGTCACATGCACATTTGCTTCATTAGTCACAATGTAAAAGTGACCCTTAGGTGGACTCCTCGGATCCGCTATGCACCTATGTATGCATGTTTTGGTATGTCGTATCCTGTAGAAATGTATGTGGAGGTGGGAGTGGGGGGGGGTCATATGATTAGTGTGACAACATGCAAAAGCTGCAGATTTTGTACTGCTCATATCTTTGTGTGTGTGTGTGTGTGTGTGTGTGTGTGAGAGAGAGAGAGAGAGAGAGAGAGAGAGAGAGAGAGAGTAAGCATCTTACGAAGTGCATGAGTACCTGACTGCTGACGATTCGATGCCAGGGGATGGTGATTCAGGTCAGAGTGGGTGCCAGGCAGTCAGTCTGAGGCTCTAATCTGAAGTGACGAGGGCGTTATTTATAACGTGTCTTTAGGTAAGAGCGGAGACCAACAGTGCATAAGGTCAGCGGGCCAGCCACTGTTTATAAACCAGCAAAACGAGAGACAGCAGGACAGCAGGAAAAGAGACGGAGAGGGACGAAGTGTTTATTTAAAACATTAGAATGATGATTTGGATCAGATGAATTGCCCACCTTAGGTAATAAATCCAGTTGTACAGTGGGACAATTTATCACAGAGCATCTTACAGTGGGGACAGTGTAGCCTAGTGGAGGGACAGTGTAGCCTAGTGGAGGGACAGTGTAGCCTAGTGGGTAGAGCGTTGGGCT
>JAOTRQ010000029.1:3763089-3774356 GCA_028565875.1 Hoplisoma paleatum
AGTCCAAAGAGAATAAAATACTAGATCAAGTTTTATTCTCTCAATTTTTATATTTTATTCTGAATCCCTCTCAAAATAAAGGGTGCGGCTTAGATTCGGGTGCGGCTTATACTCGGGTCAATACGGTACACATTTGTTTATTATTGATTTTCACCATTTATTCGTCACCCAGACGTTCGAAACCTCCGAACTTCACTGTTAGTGTTTTGGGATGATCGGCAAAACTTTTGACTTCCAAACTTTGTGTGTATTATGGCAACTTTGGTCTCATCTGACTAGTCTAAATGCGCTTTAACGTGCTTTTATAATGTAAAAATTTATTTTTTTGACATTTTCAGAAGACGCCCTTATCCAGAGCGACTTACAATTACAACTCAACAACATCTTGAGCAATTAAGGGTTAAAGGCACAACAGTGGGCAACTTGGTGTTTATGAGGCTCGAACCAGTGACCTTAACCATTAAGCCACCACTGCACTATACTCAATACGGTTACCAGTGGCAGCCTAACATAAGTGTGTGTTCACTAGTGACATTCAGATTACTAAACTAGTAGCTGAAACAGTGAACATCCACATGCCCAAAACAACTGGTAGCACAATTGGGGGAAGGAATTGAGATACTTGATCGTGCCAGTGCCAATTTATATTCATTCGAGGCAGTATAGATAGTGCTGGTTGTCAGACCTGCTGTGGGACGTGTCCCATGTTTGCATCAGTCCTTCCTGACAGCAGGTGATAAACAGTAAGCTTACTGTGCATAAAATTATTCTGGAATGACAAGATAGAAGTACTATAGGGTAACGATGTAATTATTTTGAAATGAGACAGGTGTGTGTTTGTGTGTGTGTGTGTGTGTGTAATCTTATGACCAGTCTAGTAGTGACACGGCTTCAGGGGCAGAATGTAGAACTGTAATTTTCCTCAGAGCCGTGATAAGACCATCAGCCTATAATAATATTTCAGCCGAAGCTGATACTCTTAGAAAGTCTGAATATTAAAAAGCTTTTTTTCATGTGTGAGATGGAGTGTGAAAGGTGTATGATGCTTTATAATACTATCTTTTTTATGCCATCAATATTTTTCATGACGAAACAGAAGTGTTAGCAGAAATAGTGATTGCCAAAGTGAATGCCTTGATTATAAGTCATGTAATTCGAACCCCATACTTAGATGCATCCTAAATGTTCTTAGTACGTCTGAGAAACACAATAACACTACAGTGAGAACTGATGGACACTACGGGCGCTGAACCGACACCATTATACCGACGTGGGCAGGACTTTCGACTGGTTAATAACATCCATCACTGAACCAGGAACAGGAGGCGACGGCTTCATATAAATGTTAGTAGCGTTAATGAAATTATTCATCAGCAAGTGGTGAACTGGCACGGTGGTTTAGTGGGCAAGAGGTCTCGGGTTGGAGAAAGATCTGGCAACCTACTCCGTAAAAATACTTGCTAAGAAACTTTGGGGATGGGTAGCGGTCCAGAAACGACCCAAGAGTCCCATCACACAAGTGGTAAACAAAAACAAATAAACGTTCTCACTACGCAAATAAATTACAGCGCACTCCAGCGTACTCCAGTTTCCTCTCACAGTCCAAAGACATGCAGTCAGGTTAATCGAATTGGGGATACTGAAATTGTACTGTGTGCATACGTGTATGTGTGTGTGTGTTCAAACATTCAATTGCTCGGTATCCTCTGCATGGTACAAGTGAGGCAGCACGGTAGCTTAATGGTTCACATGGGTTTACTCCAGGTACTCCGGTTTCCACCTAGAGTCCAAAAACATGCAGTTAAGGCAAATCCAAGAGACTGAATTGTCCATAGGTGTGTTTTTGATGTGACTTGTGTATCGTTTGAAACTTCCTGTCATGGATATGATCTAAAGTTTAAAACATGACATCACAATGTTCAACAAATAACAAGTACAAGTGACAACACTACAAATTGGCAAATGTTTTTTTGCAGGTATGAAGTCCATAAATGAAATAAAGTTCAGCAGAAAAACTACTTTTTTTAAAATATGTGCATTTTATCGTTTCCATTTTTATTCAGCTATAACAGCACATTAACTATTTATGTCAGGAGAAGTGGTGTGCGTCGTTTATTACTGCCTTGATGTTCGGGGTAAATGGACAGGTTCGTTGAGAAGTGCTTTGATAAAAATCCATTTTCCATTCGACGGTTAATCGTGCCTCTTCAGTGTCATGCTTTTGATAGGAAGGAGAAGCTATTAAAGGCTGAGTGTGTTTACGGCGTCCTGTGTTCTGACACAGAACTGCTAATTTTTTTTGGTTTTTTTGGGGGGCGATGCAAATGTTCTTCTGGGAGGAGGGTAGATATCGGCCTAATGGCTGTGTTTACGGGGCAGTTAGTGAATATCAAGCTGATGAAGCAACTACAGCTGCATTTAATTGTGGTTGTGCATTCATCGCCTAGCTCACTCGCAGAAGAGGAATCAACTTCAATAGAATTCAATCAACCGCTTTGCCTTCGCTGTCCTTTCTTTCTGATACATACATCACAATTATATCCCGTCATTCCTCATAACAACGGGCAAGGACGAGTGACGCGGTACAAAATGTGCCACAGTACAAAGTCTGCTCAGAGTACATATATATATATATATATATATATATCAGTTTAAAGGTTGAGAGTTCAGATCTAAACTCCGCCATTCAGCAACTGTAAGGCCCTTGAGCAAGGCCCCCTGACCCTCTCAGTTCATTGGTTTGAAACCCAACTCCGGTTGTTGTTGTTGTAGTTTGATGTTGTGACTCCATAAAACCGAGGCAATAATACATCTGCTGTCTTAGGGTACATGGATTCTGTCTTAGGGTACTGACAGGCGTGTCGCTGTTATTGCCACCAATGCCGTTGGACCCTTGAGCAAGGCTGTGGTGCAACTCTCATGTAAGTTTGCAAACTGGTGTCTGCTAAATGTTGAAACGATATTGTAAAAATCGAATGGAGATCACGGCGTGTTGGCAGGAAATGCACGAGCAAAAATAATAAAGGATAATGCAACCAATCAATGACGACTTTGGTAAATTACAAAGCTGCACTGTTTAATGGATTGTTGGAGTATTATGGTACGGCCGCCGTATTCAGGAGTCTTTGTGTATTTTATGTGTCACGTCCTGCTGCTACATACTTACTTATGTACTTCTTGACTCGGTTTCTCACCGTCTCTTTAGCAAACGTACCCTACCGCAGGACTACAACTCCCAAAATGCACCTCATCTGATCACGTGTTCAGTTTCCACCGATCGCGTCTCCGTCTGGGTGTAAAATCTCAGCAGCTCTGTTATAAACACTGTGGTGTTGAGTGTTGTGATGTCGTGTTAGTGTTTCAGGATGAGAAGCAGTGCCGACAGCAGCACTGATGCTGAACACTGAACCCTGGACGTTATGTTTTCTTTCTGTGCGGCCCGGGTACCAAGTGACCCACGAACCCGGGAAACCTAGTGAAAACACACTGGGTGGCAGTAATGAGCACATGCACCCGGCATGGTCGGCAGCTCTAGCCATGATGCCCGGGGAGCAGTTAGGGGCTTGATGCCTCTCGGCAACCTTTCGAACCCAAGCCCAGGTCTCTAACAACCAGGCCATGGCTGGCTACTCATGAAAACTAATACACAGCAGCTTGGATAACCATGAAGCATGAATTGTGTTATGAATGGTGTCGGAGTTCCATCTTTCCTCTCCATCCTGCTGCGTGGCCTCTCGGTGTGACTGCTAGGACCACGATTTAGCGGTGTGTAATCTGGTCATGCTTCATTAAGTGTGTGTGGACCAGGTTTAGTTTAAGCTGTTACGCTCTACAGGGTTTGGGTGGAACCAGTTGAAGTATAATTTGGGATTAGATCCTTCACTCATGTCCAAGTGCTTAAAAAATGGGGGGGGGGGGGGGATTTAGGGTAGCTTCTGTTTTTTTTTTTTCTTCTTTTTTTACAAATGTATAAAATAAGTAGTTCCATTATTGACTATGATACACAGCTTCACATATCACACGTATCAATCCGCCAGGTTATTTTTAAATATACATATTTCTGCAAGCATACATAACATGCCAAATAAAAGTGTTGTTGTTGTTATTGTCAAGTTTGATTTATTTGTTGGTTTTACGGTGGAGCATCACAGTGAAGCATCATTCTTATGAGCGCCAAAAACGATACGGCTCCGAATCAAGCACTTCTAACTCATCAGCAACGAAACATGCCAATGTGATTGAACATTATTTATTGTATATCATGTAAGATTCACAGAAATGTATAAAATAGAATTTAAACATTAAGCCAATTCATGAGGACTAAGTCACTATAGCATCAACATTGCCTATAAAATTGCTTAGCAATAAATGTTTGCTAGATTTCGTCTCGGATGACCAGATTATTGAAAATTTTATAAGAAATGAATGCATTTATGAACTAAATCTTGTTTCTTATATATCGTTGTTCTATAATCGTTTTATAAAAGCAATAAGGAACTGGAGGGTGTTCATTACGCTGAATATATCACAGGAAAGACGTATTACACCCGCCCGCTTTGTATCGAGCTTAACGACACTTCCTTCCTGTTATATATTCACAATAACACACACCCTCGAGTGTCTTTATTGTTTTCCTAGTCACGTGTGCGTTTGTTTTCTTTTTCAACCAGTATGTTTCAGTACCTAGAGCGGCGTGATGTGAAAAGAGCTTCAACTCCTTGTTTTACTTTTTTTTATTGTTTATTATTTATTTATTCTTATTTCTAACAGTTCCTCCCTCAGAGAGTCAATCTCAAGATGTTATCAGATCACAGCGCCACGGTCTGAGGTTTGATGTTATTTGCTCGGATACAAGATCTGGTTGCTATTGGTGTCGAGAATTTCTAACAGATTTCCAAACTATCTATCATTTCTAAAAAATCATATCATAAAAAAAATATATAGAGAAAAATATTTTCTTTATATTTTAAGACAAGACTTTACATTTTAAAAGACAAAACAAATAATAATTGTTTTAAAAGCTTAATGAGTTTCTATCCAAACATTTCACAGTTTTATTACGCAATTATGAAGTATATTGAAGATTGAAGCCTTTAGATCATGTGACAATGTGCTGCAGAGAAACAAGCGAGACAGAGATATTTCATAACATTTTTACTTTAAGTACATTTACACTTTGGTAGACGAGCGACTGACTCAGAGGAATCAACTGAACTGATTCATTTTACTGACTCTGTCTCATATTAACTTGGTTCGTTAAATGGAATCAGTATTACCAGCACAGATACACCTGCAGGGGGAGCCGTGCTCACCGAGTCATGTTCAGTTTGGTCTCCGGTTCAGGTTTTCCATCTCGATGAGACGTGAAAACTAAGATATTTGGGTCTTTTTGTGATCTGTTTGTGATGTTTATGATGTCACAGCAATACATTTGCACCCATTTAGAAAAATAATTGACATGTTTTAGAGAACTGATCAATTTATTTTAGTTTAGCGGGTGTATGCTCAATTTTATATGCATTAACAAGTTATAATTCAAGTTAAAACTTGACGAATATTATAACTACTTTTAAAACTGCACTGATTTTATTTGCAGCTGTACTGGTGGTATTGTTGGGATCATGGTTTGCTAAAGAAGGAAATAACAAACCATCTATTCGATCAGGAAAATGATGTAATAACCTGCTGCATGTAGAGCGGTAGGCCACTGTACAAGCTCGGAGGTTTTGAGGTAACAAACAATTCTATTCAGCTTTTTGCTCTGGTTGTATTTGTGTTTTGCTTTTTTATATTAACAGGGATTCGTGTGTCCACTCCCTTGACTAGTCTGATTAATTTCTCAGAGTCCCTTTGCTTGTGTCGCAGTTGTGCCTCGGCAGTGAAGGTCGGGGTTCGAGCCTATATGCTGACGATCCCACGACCATGTTTTCTCCCCATTGTTGCACACAATTTTGATGTCTGTTTCGTTCCTTGTGTTTTGCTTTTTCATCTGGCCGTGTGGCGAAGCCGTGATCCCCTTACACAGAGCGGCAGTCTCTGGTTCGAGGCGACCCCACCAGCATCCACTGTGCCTTGGGTTTAGTAATGAGGAGTCGCTCCCTGTCCTTTCATTTAATCCGAATTTTTTAAATGTGTAACTTTGCATTATTTGTTTGTTGTTCCATGGTTTATTTGTTATAATTACAATTAAAAAAATCATGATTTTAACATAAACCGTTACCGTTATTATTTATCTCTAGCAAATTTTAATTTAAAGTTACACATGATAAGACGAATGCTTATATCTTGTTAGATGATGCGATATGCCTATGTGGTGAAAGTTCGTGTTTGCTTTGCTGATTTGTCAAGAATGCGTTCACCAAAGGTAAATAAATGGATCGCTTTACACATCAGACATACAGTAAGTAAAAATGCTCGGTTGCTTTCTACTTCCTGCATGGTTTGATTCTCACTTCACAACTTCAGATCCTTGTTAGTCTCCATGAGGCATGATAATTAGCCAATTAATGACATTCAGCATGTAGGTTCGTTATCTGAACTTGCACAGGACGAGGCAGGACAATTGGAGGGCACGGCACCTTGCTTAGGCACGTCAATCTGATAAAGGAATTTCTAGAGCCTGCAGACACACACACACACACACACACACACACACACACACACACACACACACACACACACACACACAGAGTCAAATAGATAGACAGAGAAAGAGAGCAAGAGAGAGAGAGATAATGATGAAGGACAAGGCCTGAAGAATTACAATTTAATGATCTATAATTTTAGTCTTATAGAGTCAAAGATCTGACAAGTTATTATTTGTAGCGTTCGTTTGTTAGTGAAAATTTGTTAATAAAATATATTAATATAATTAAATAAAATATTAATATTTCAACTACTGTATAAACTGAAGCCACCATACAGAAGAAAACTGTCGGTTTTTATTGTTCTGCATTACATGCAGCTGAGTTGTTGATTTGTAAATCTTGTTTAACTGGCCTTTTTATCAACACACACTTCTAGCACTCGTGTGTAACAGAGTGAAATATATGAAGTCATATTTATTTATACTGTGTGTGATAATATGACTTTTATTAAGTTTTATGAAATCTTTATTTTGATCACAGTTATTATATGAATCCATAGTTAATATATATTATATATTTTAGTTTTTAAATTTCTAGCAATAATGATGAATGTGATACTTATACCAGCGGAATACACACTACCATGTTATTACCATGTTATTACTTTGTTACCAAGTTATTACCTTATTATAATGTTGTCTTATGAGTCACAACAAGTAAATAAATCAACATGTTAACCATACACGATAGATAAGTGGATGGATGGATGGATGATAGGATGGATGGATGGATGATAGGATGGATGGATGAATGGATGGATTGTAGGATGGATGGGTGATAGGACAG
This sequence comes from Hoplisoma paleatum, assembly GCA_028565875.1. Taxonomy (NCBI): domain Eukaryota; kingdom Metazoa; phylum Chordata; class Actinopteri; order Siluriformes; family Callichthyidae; genus Hoplisoma; species Hoplisoma paleatum. Next base: position 3,770,523 of record JAOTRQ010000029.1, read on the forward strand.
ATGGATGAATGGATGGATGATAGGATGAATGGATGGATGATAGGATGGATGGATGGATGATAGGATGGATGGACGAATGAATTGTAGGATGGATGGATGATAGGATGAATGGATGGATGATAGGATGGATAAATGGATGGATGAATGGATGGATGGATAATATGGAGGGTGGATGGATGGATGATAGGGCGGATGGTTAGATGGATGATAGAATGGATAAATGGATGGATGGATTGTAGGATGGATGGGTGATAGGATGAATGATAGGATGGATGGATGATAGGGTGGACGGATGATAGGATGGATAGATGATAGGATGGATGGATGATAGGATGAATGGATGGATGATAGGGTGGGTGGATGGATGGATGAATGATATGATCGATGGTTGTATCCATGATAGGATGGTTAGATGGATGATAGGATGGATAAATGGATGGATGGATGATAGGATGAATGGATGAATAATAGGATGGATGGATGATTGGGTGGATAGATGATAGGATGGATGGATGATAGGATGAATGGATGGATGATAGGGTGGGTGGATGGATGGATGGATGGATGATATTATCGATGGTTGGATGGATGATAGGATGGATTGATGATAGGATTGATGGTTGGATGGATGATAGGATGGATGGATGGATATATATATATACTGACATACAGATAGATAGATGATAGATAGATAGAAAGATAAAAACAGAGCGAAATATTAACATATTTTAAATAATTCTAACTATGTAAGTAAATGATAGAAGCCAAGAAGCAAGTATTTAACCTTTTAATTCTTTTTTTTAACGTGTGCATCCACTTGAGACAGTAAATTGTGTGCACAGCTAATTCTGGTTTTACAACATGGTCAAAATTAGTGTTGCATCTTGAAATATTTTAAATACATCTTATCCATATTAAACCATTTACACATATTCCCTGCACTTATAGCAGTCTATCTGAAATCAGGGGTGTAGAACAAAAAGCAACGGTGGTTCCCATCATTAATCTCTCGTTGTATATTAATATTTGTATTGTATATTATTAATATTATGTTTGTTTACCCCTAAGTAAAAATATCTTTCTTTAAATATGGTTACTTTACATGATAAAAATAGGATTTGTCCAAAATGTGTGTCACTTCAACACTGCCTGGCACACTTCACAATCCTCTGATCTTGCGGAACTATAAAACGTCTGTCGTCCGTGACGGCCGGGTACCGCAGACGTGGCGTCCTCCTCCCTACGAGAGCGACCTCTGTGGTCCCGGTGCGTCCCTGCGGTCTGATGAAGCTCGGTCACGTGAAAGAACAAGAAGTCCCAAACCCCGACACGAATAAGTTCACATTCAAGACAGACGTGGCCATTTCCAGATGACATCCCATCCGAACCAGAAGAAGAGAAATATGCCCACGGTCATTTCTGTGTTGATAAAAATTATTACAAAATTTTCGTATTTTTTTCTCTTTATACAAAAAAACACTTTATATAAAGTTTGCATTTGCGCAAGTCTGTGAGAATTTCCTGTGTCCTGAAATCAAATCCATAAACATTACAAACAATAAACTTGACAATAAAATGAATTCGATTGTGTCGGAAAATGCAGCTGATGTTTATGTATTTAGGTATGTAGTTATGAAGGCTCAGTCTGTCAAATTATCACAATAAATAATGCAATAAATACTTGAATAAATAGAGCCGTGAGCCGTGACTGTGATTTGTTGCTTTTGTTCAGTTATCAGTACTGATCTCCATTTCTGTACTTTGCACTTTGCAACGCTGATAAAAAAAGCATCCCAGTGTTTCCATGAGTCGAGAATAAAATAATGTAATAATTTTTTGAGACAAGGTAATAACGGTGTTCCTCCTGTACCAATAGACACATTTAGTGTACCGTTTTGTGTATTCACAGATTTGTGTACCTTCTCTTCAACAGTGATCAGTAATAGTGTCGAATGCAAGGAAATTAAATTGTTTTATTGCCTGATGCTCGATCATCTCTCTCACCTTGACTGGCTTGCATTAGCTCCGAAACACGTCATACAAAGATACATGGTGTGACTATAATTGTGTACTATATGGCCAAAAGTATTTGGACACCCGACCGTGAAGTTGCCCGACATCCCATGTCAAAAGCGAAAAGATTTAACATTTAGAATACTTTTCAACACTGTGGAACGAATCCTCCAACATTTACCCCAATCCATGCCGTGAAACGCACATTTACACACAATAGTGAATACACACTAGGTTAACTAGGTAATAGTGATCACTCATGACCGGAGCTTTGGTCGGTCCTAGCCATGGTGCCCGGGTAGCAGTTAGGGCTTCGGTGCCTCGCTCAAAGGCGCTTCAGTCGTGTCCTGTCAACTCTTAGAATCGAACCGGCAACCTTCCGGTCACAAGTCCAGTCCTCTAACCACCAGGTCACATTTAGCTTGACCTCCGTGTTATCTTTTCATGTATGGAATATTTCAGTCAGGATGCTTCACAGTCCAAAAACATGCATTCAAATTAATGGTAGATAATTAATGGTAGATATAGGGTATAGCCAATAGGATGCATAAACCTGTGTAGTGTATTGCTGGTCCCAAGCCTGGATAAATAGGGAGGGCTGTATAAGGAAAGGAATCCCGTATTAAAACTACGCCAAATGAATAATGTGGATCAGTATCTTACTACGCGTTTTACCTGAAGCACCTGGACTCAGGTATTACAATCGGTGTCCCAATACTTTTGCCTAATAGACAGCGCATGTGTTATGGTAAAAAAAAAGCAGGAATGTACAGTCTAACATATTATATATATATATTCACCCCCCCCCCCCCGTGATATCATAAATCCGCTTTTTAGGTGGTGTTAATGTACTCAGCTATTCTCTATGTGGCCTCTAGACAGAGAATCGTTAGGTTGGCCAAAAAGATTACACACAAACCTAAACTAACGTGAACATAAGGGACAGTCCAACTTATGCAACAAAATGCTCGTCTGTCTCGTCCTTCATTTTTATCCCAATCCCAAACACCAATCAGTCCAAACCCTGGTGGCAGGAATGATGAGGTAACTCACTTTTATTTTTATTATTATTATTCCCCTCCCCAAAATCTAGTTATTTCCACAGGAAATATGTTTCACTTTGTTTGTTTGTTCTTTTTTTCCCCCCGAAAAACTAACTGCTGTAAAACAATGATGATCAACACTCCGTAGAATTTTCCCGCTAATCCCCGCCCGCCCATATATAAACGTAGCGCAACACGTCCCACCCGACTACGGCTTCATTTTTTTATTAATTAATTTTTTTCTCTTTTTCCGTATCAAGAAAGAGAATGAAAGAAGTGTCTGATTCAAGCCATAGTCTCTTTGCCTGGTAATCTTCGGTCGTTAAAAGTGTGCATGTTGATGACTTCGTCCGTTTTGACCATGACCGGCGGCTGAGGCTTGTGTTTGAGCCGGCGCTGGCACTTGAGAGACACCCGCAACTCTTCCACCATGGCACTGCAGAAGGACCTCTGTGTAGCATAAGAAAGAGACAAACCATTAATGGCTTTTGCTTTTTGAGACAGTCATACAATCTAAACATACCAGGTCCTGTGCAACTCGACATACCGAACGCACATGATGGATTCAAAGATTTATTGTCATGTGCACGATGAGGACGCAGTTTTCCTTGTACAATAAAATTCTTACTTTGCTGCTCGTTGAGAATTCCAGATAGAAGTCAAGATAAAATCTATTCTAAAGTAAATCTGGTATGTTTATATTGTAGGACTGTCCACAACCAAGGATTTTGTTGGTCGACCAGTGGTCGTCATTTACTCCAACTAATCGACTAATAGT
>JAOTRQ010000029.1:3945490-3958523 GCA_028565875.1 Hoplisoma paleatum
TGGTGTGTGTTTATGTGTGACATGTGTGTGTGTGAGACGTGTGTGTGTGTGTGTGTGGCGTGTGTGTATGTGACTTGGTGTGTGTTTATGTGTGACGTGTGTGTGTGAGATGTGTGTGTGTGTATGCGTGAGTCTCTCCACCTCTCACTACTCCTCTCCTGATTGGTTTTTCATGATACCTCCCGTCCTTCATCCTGGTCTTTCTGACCCTCTGCTCTGCTTCCTGTAGGTGACGTTCACTAAGAGGAAGTTCGGTCTGATGAAGAAAGCGTACGAGCTGAGTGTGTTGTGTGACTGTGAGATCGCCCTCATCATCTTCAACCACTCCAACAAACTCTTTCAGTACGCCAGCACCGACATGGACAAAGTTCTGCTCAAGTACACCGAATACAACGAACCACACGAGAGCAGGACCAACGCTGACATCATCGAGGTAATCGCCACGGCACCCACGACCCTCGTACCGGCAGTGAGTGTTCGAATCATCGGTCCAGTCACAAGTACAGAAGGAAGGCATAATGAAAATACACATAACTAAGTATAGTATTCAATAATGTGAGTAAATATCCATAATAAATACTAATATAATAAGAACGCATGATAATAAGAATATATAATGAGAATTAATAATAAGAATAACCTAATAAGAATACACAACAATAATAATTAGTAATAATAACAATCTCAACAGTGATGAATAATAAATAATAGTGTAAATAATAATAATAGTCCTCATACTAGCAGAGGAGGAGCGAGTACTAAAATAAAGTACTTTTACTCCCAGAAGTTTTTAATCAGGTTACTGGACTACTAATAAGTGTAAGTATATAAATCATAAGTAATGAGAAGTAATGAGTATATAAATCATAAGTATGTAAGTAATAAGATTATCAGTTATAAGTAAGTAATAAGTAGTTAATAACTATTATTATAAAAATGCCTAAGAATCAAGAGTTAATTATTATTAAAAATAAAATAAGAAAATGGTAATAAATAATGTCAGTAAATAATAATCAATAATATTGTGTAATCAATACTAATATAATACGGATACACAATAACGATGATAAATATTAATAACAAGAAAAAAGACAATAACAAACACAACAATAGCAAATACAATCATAATAGTGATGGTCCGAGTCGACTGTCGACAGTAATAAGTAGCTCATCTGCCGGTTCGGGGGGGGAGAACATGCGTTAGCAGGTGAGAGTGTAAAACCAGCAGTGTTGAGAATCGACGTGCATGTATCTCATTGGCCGCAGCTGCAGATGTTGTGCAGTTGTGTGGTCGTGGTGCGGCTGCTGCAGGCCACATCAGCTCGTGGTTGACTGGGCGACTGTGCCTCGTTGTCTCGTCTCATTGTCTCATCTCAGTGTCTCGTCTCAGTACCTCATCTCAGTGCCCCGTCTCGTTGCCTCATCTTAGTATCTCGTCTCGGTGCCCCGTCTCGTTGCCTCGTCTCAGTGCCTTGTCTGAGAGAGTATATATTTCGATATATACCGTGAGTATACCGTCTCGTTGTCTCGTCTCAGTACCTCGTCTCAGTGCCTCAGTGAACAGAAGCATCCGGACCCAAGGAACCTCGTTCCATCACGACATGTCCTAGTCTGAGTGACCCTCTGATTATTGCACCATTCCAAAGGTTCCACTGGTTCAAGCCAGGTTCCCATTTGCTTTTGGGCCCTTGAGCGAGGCCCCGAACCCTCAATAGCTCAGACTGTACACGGCGACTCTAATGCGAGACGGTTAGATCTGAGAGGATACACTAGGGGGCAGCACTGAGCACACATGCCCCCTAGTGCCCACGTTAGTTTTAATTTTAGATTTAATTTTAAAGGTAAAGAAAGACATTTAAAATTATCAACGTCTAGATATTTTATGTGGCCCGCGGGCCATCTACAGACATTTGGTGGAGTGCGGGCGGTATGTCCGACGTAAACACATGAAAAACCAGAAACGGTGCTTTTGTAGTGCATGTGTCATGCCTGGATAAATAGGGGGGCCATCTGCAGTAATGCAGACGAATGGAGGTCTGGTCTGTAAATAATGTACACGGTCTTCTCATGGATAATAAGACGTCTCCCTTCCCCCTCCATTTCCTGTCTGACGTATGTCTGCACACACACACACACACACACACACACACACACACACACACACACGACCATTCCTTCACACCACCGGATGACTGCGCGGCCATGCATATGTCTCTCTTTCACTCTCTCTCTCCCTTTCACTCTCTCTTGCGATCCATGTCTGCACTTCCTGTCAGAGTGAATTAATCCACTCGAGCGAGTGAGAGAAAGAGAGAGAGAGAGAGAGTGAGAGAGAGAGAGAGAGAGAGAGATAAGGGACGTGAGAAAGAGCGACTACTCGATTAGTAACACAACTGTTAACTGCGCCGCTCGTATTCCACTTTCTTAACATTCCCCTTGTACCCTAAACCAGAACCTCACACAGTAGGGGGCGCTCTGCGGGCCAGTCTTACTTTGGCAACACAATAGAAGCCGGATACATGAAAGCAAGAGCACGGGGACAGGTGAACAGATGGTGTGTGTGTGTGTGTGTGTGTGTGTGTGTGTGTGTGTGTGTGTGTGTGTGTGTTTGTGTGTGTGTGTGTGTGTGTGTGTGAGCTCTATCAGCTCTTAGTGAGACCAGCAGCAATTATAAAATAAAAATAAAATGTAAAAATAAATTTGTAAGAAGTCTAAAGTATAAAGTGTGACATCATTAACCCCTCACACTCCGTCCTGTACTCACGTCTGTGATGTCACAGTTTTTTTTAATAGAAACTTGATTTATTTATTTTATTCTCGTCTCAGTTGTGATGGTGAATGTGAGCGGAAGCGACCGTCTCAAGCATCTCCTTCCTCCTGAAATAAACATTCAATCTGTCTGTTTCTCCTCTCTTGTCCTGTTCGAAACCGCTTTAAGACGTTGCGAAAGAAAGGATTTAACGGTTGCAACAGCCCCGAACCGGACGGAGACGATTCGATCGACCAGAGCCCCCTACAGGACGACAAGTTCCGAAAGAGCGAAGAGCTGGACATCCTCTTCAAACGCTACGGCGTGAGTATCCGTCGTTCTACCGTTCTAACCTCCGGCCCTCTCTCTCTCTCTCTCTCTCTCTCTCCGTCTCATCCTCTCGTCCCCTCCTGTCCTAAACGAAGGCTCTGAACAAGAAAGAGCACCGGGATTCCGAGAGCCCCGACCCCGAGGAGCCCTTCTCGCTCACCCCTCGAACCGAGGAGAAGTACAAAAAGATAGACGAGGAGTTTGATAAAATGATGCAGAGCTATAGACTCTCAGTGAGTACCAGTGTGAAGGAGGCTGTTACCCCATAACCCCCCACCCCCACCCCCCTCTGCTGCCCCGCCCAGGCACACTCACAGAGCACCTGCCAATTTACCACCGCCTCACTCTTCCTTTTTGGTTTCGGGGTGTGTTTCCTCTGAATGTGTGTGCTCGGTAGGGACGGTCACAAAAAAGCTTTTTTTATTACTAATGATTTTAATACATTCTTATTTATTTAGTATTTTATTGTGATTTATTTATTATTCTTATTAAATATGTATTTTGTATTATTATGAATTAGTATAAATGAAGTGATATATTTGTAACTATTATTATTGTCGTTACATTTATGTTTTATTCCTCTTAATAATACTGAATATTTTCTATTATTATTCTTTATTATTTTATTTTTAAAATTATATATTTTTATGATGATGACTTTGTGTTGTTTGTTCTTGTTTTATGTTTATTTTTTTACTTTTATTTTTATTTTATTAATTTTATTATGATCTATTATTATGCACTCTTAGTATAATCATATGTATTTAATATTTATTTCATTATTTTATTTTATATTAAACTTTTTATTGATTAATATTATGACTATTCTTTGTTACTAGTATTATTTTTATTTATTTTACTATTATTATTTATTTTTCATCCCATTAATATTTAAAATCAATATATAGTTATTTGTTTTATTTATTATTGTTATTATGATTATACAGTCACGCTCAGTTATGACATCATCACCGGCTCTGGGTTTGGTCACCTTGGCTGCTGGGATGCTTAAATCAGTGCATTGTAGTGCCCAGATAAATAGGAAGGTCATGTCAGGAAGTGAATCTATCAGAATAACTAAAGTAACTCGATCATTAGGATCGACTCTGGTGACCCGTAACAGCTGAAAAGATTTATTTTATTATAATATTATTTATTTATTCATTATTATTTATTTATTCATTATTATTTATTTATTCATGACATTTTTAAATGAAAGACATTTAATATTTAATAAAGAGACGAAAATAAAACTCACGACGCCCCGGAACCCCAGCACACCATTCACAGGAGATCATCACAACACTTTCTCTTCTTCCTCCTCCTCTTCTTCCTCCTGTTTCTCCTCTTCTTCCTCCACCTTTTCTTCCTCCACCTTTTCTTCCTCCTCTTCCTCCTCCTGTTTCTCCTCCTCTTCCTCCTCCTTTTCTTCCTCCTGTTTCTCCTCCTCTTCCTCCTCCTCTTCCTCCTGTTTCTCCTCCTCTTCCTCCTCCTTTTCTTCCTCCTTTTCCTCCTCCTCTTCCTCCTCTTGCTCTTCTTCCTCCTCCTCTTCCTCCTGTTTCTCCTCCTCTTCCTCCTCCTTTTCTTCCTCCTCTTGCTCTTCCTCCTCTTCTTCCTCCTCCTCTTCCTTCTCTTCCTCCTCCTCTTCTTCCTCCTTTTCTTCTTCCTCCTCCTCCTCCTCCTCCTCTACATCTCTGTCTTATCTCACTAGTTCTTCTTCCTCCTTTTCTTCCTTCTTTCTATTTTTAATTTGTTTATTATTTATTATTTATTATGGTATTTGATTACTCGGTATCTTTCTAGAGCCACAGATCCGAACCACATCACAATAATAATTATTATTTATTATAATATTATTAAAACACGCTGTGTTTATTATTATTATTATATTATTAATAAAACCCCACATGTTTATTATTAATATTATATTATTAATAAAACATTATTATTTTTATTTATTAATTTTATTATTATATTCCATCTCTGTAGAACTTTGGCTCTAGAACGGTTCTGCGGTTCTGCTCGGGTTCTGTGTTGTTTGCTTTTGTTTTTAGTGTTTATTTTACTTACCGTACTCACATGATACTAAACACCCCCCCTACACACACACACACACACACACACACACACACACACATACACACACACACACACATCCCGCCTGGCTCGTGTGCAGTGATGTAACACGTGACTATCGTCACAGACCACGATGGACCGTCGTTCATGAGAACTCGTCGTCTGCTGGACTGAGTTTTTGTGTTTGGGATGTAATTAGTAATCTGAAGGATGTCGGTTCAAACCTCACCACTGCCAGGTTGCTGCTGTTGGGCCCTTGCGAGGCCCCTAACCCTTTTTTGCTCAGACTGTTATTGTTATTATCGCTTTGGTACTTTTAAAAGTAAAAAGCTGAAAATGTATAACAAAGCCAAACAGGCCAAAACAAATAGAATATACAAAGTTATGTCATAACCACCCCTGCCATGAAAATAAACAAACAAACAAACAAACCACAGTCCAACAACATGCAAACAAGCTGTATTGGAGATTCTAAATGGTCCATGACAATCATGAATGTAAACAAACTTTAAAATCTGCACAAACCCGTTCGGAAAAGTGAAGAAACATTTTTGTTTTCTTGTTGTGCAGATTTTAATGTTTGTTTACATTCATGATTGAATTATGAAGATATTTTTGATTCATTTGTGCAAACACACAGAACTGCTTTGATCAAGATCGATCGTTTGAATCAGGACTGAATCACGTTAATGGAAACGAGGTCTCCAGTCTATCGACGTTATATTTTATTTTTATTAATCATACGTATTAGAGAGATGATCCTGAAGCTGATAAAGAAGACAAAGACCTGGCAGATCTTGTGCGTATTTATTAAACTGGGTCTCTCTCAGGACGTCCGGGGCCCGACGTGGCCCACATTCTAATTTAAGTGGCCCAGCTTTTGGTACTTAATGGGTCTTCATCACATTTCTATGTGACGTTTTGAGTCCACGTCTGTGCTGAACGTGTCAGGTTGGACAGAACTGGACCAGTTTGCATGTTCTCCCATTGTGGGTTTTGCTCCGGCTACTTTACGGTTTCCTCCCACCATCCAAAAACATGCAGGTTAGGCAAACTGGAGAGACCAAATTGTCCGTGGGTGTGATGCGACTCCTGTTTCGACTGAAATGTCGTGTGATGAATGAATGAATGTTTGCTGTCATGGATACGAGTTTAAAAACAAAATCATGACGTCAAAATGCTCGATAAATAAACAGATAAAAGACAATATAATTTATATATAAGCAGACTAATATATACATTTACACCTAGAATAAACCATCCATGCATCCGTTGTTTACTTCTTGCCAGCGCTTACACACACTGTGCCAATACACTAAGCACCTGAACAGGTCACGAGTCGCACAAACATGCACATATTTACATTTTCAGCATTCAGCTTTTATCTCAATGATGACTGAACATGATTTCTTTAAAATCTTCTTGCTACTGAGGGTTAAGGGCCTCGCTCTGGGGCCCAACAGTGACATTTCAGCATAGCCAGACTTACAAGTCCAGGACCTTAACAACTGAGCTACCGTTGGACTGGCTCACTCTCTCTCTCTCTCTCACTCTCTCTCTCTCTCTCACACACACACACTCACAGGACAATTTCAATATCCTCAATCCACCTGGCTGCATGTCTGTGGACTGTGGGAGGAAAGTCCTGGATCACCTTTGACATAGTTTTTGCACCGTACATGATGCGGCCGTCCTTATTTATCCTGGCTCAGAGTACTCCAATTTCGTTTCTTGTTGCTCTCCACACAGCCAGTGAGGTTCAAGGCATCGCTCAAGGGCCCATAGGCCCAACCTCACCGACGCCCTGTACCCTAACCGCTCATAGGACGTCCCCCCCCTCCCCCTTCATCACAGTGTTGGCGATTGTGTTGCTGTGTTGTGTGTCGCTCGGGAGGTGAGAAACTCCTTTGAATGCGATTCAGTGGCATCACAAATTTTGCCTTGCAAACGTTTTGTGCCGCTCACACTTGCAAAGCGTCAAACTTTCCTCGTTTACATTCCAGTTCTAAAGCTCGCTGTGTTCTAGCGAGTCGTCACGGCGACAGCGTCACGCTGGCAAATCTGTGGACGCGCAATGGAATGAACAGAGAAAGTAAAAAAAAATAATAATAATAACAACCAGAAATGTTGGTACTTGGTGTGTAGCGCTGTCACCTCGCTGTCACCGGTGTGGTGTGGTGGTCCGGACCCTTTCTGTGTCATGCATGTTCTCCCTGCGTCTGTGGAAACCCCCCTTCCTCCCCGCCCAGGAGCTACTGTTACCTCCTACAGTCCAAAAACATGCAGGAATGAAACCTCGCTGAATCGTCCTGTAAGTACTTAGACACGAGGGCTAACCAGAACCAGTTTATTGTAGTGCCAGTCCCAAGCCTGGGTAAATAAGTAGGGTTGTGTCAGGAAGGGCATCCGGTGTGTAAAAAAAAAAAGTATGGCAAATCAATTATTTCAGATCTGCTGTGGCGACCCTTAGTGGGAGGTTTGTGTTATCGAGCACAAATAATGTTTCTGATTTTAGACTCGCATGCTTTTACCGTGTGTGTGTGTGTGTAGGTGTGTGTGTGTGTGTGTCGGGGTCACGTCATGTGTAACGCTCCTCTCCACCTTCTTCTCAGTCCGCAGTGCCAGCACCGACCTTCTCCATGCCAGTCACCGTGCCCGTTTCCAGCCAGAGTCCTCTGCCCTTCAGCAATCCCAGCAGCCTCGTCACCACCTCCTTCGTCACCTCCACGCTCACAGACCCTCGCCTGCTGTCGCCACAGCAACCGCAGCTCCAGAGGAACACCGTGTCCCCGGGCCTGCCGCAGAGACCCGCCAGCGCAGGTGACACCACACCCATACCCACGAACGTTTTTCGTTCGCTAGGCTAACGCGATTAGCATCGTGCCATTCGCGTCGATGCGACGGGGTGGCACAAGCGCCAGCGTCGCAAATTATGCAAATTTCTCCGACAATTGAACATCCATCACAGTTTTACAACTCGTGGCCTCGTTCTTTCCTCCGTGTTTCTTCTTATTGGCATTTAACATGAATGCATGTCTTTGGACTGTGGGAGGAAACCGGAGTACCCGGAAGAAACTCACTCTGACATAAGGAGAACATGCAAGCTCCACACAGAAAGTGTCGCCGGGACTCCAGGACAACACACACACACACGCACACACACACAGGACAATTCCAGTATGTCCAATTAACCTGAATGCATGTCTTTGGACTGTGGGAGGAAACTGGAGTACTTGAAAGAATCGGACTCAAAATTCCACCATGAATCGCTTTAACTGGGAATCGAACCCGGGAACACGGTGTGTGTGTGTGTGTTGTGTAAGTGTGTGTGTAAGTGTGTGTGTAATATAAATATATATTTAAATCTTAACCTTTAACCCGCAGGTGCCCTTTTGGGTGGTGACCTCAACAACTCCAACAGTGCATGTCCAAGTCCAGTGGGTGAGTGAGCCGTGGGTTTAAATCTGAAAGGTAAAAATTTGACCACGTTTCTTTGGACTGTAAGAGGAAACCGGGAGTACCCGGAGGAAACCCACGCAGGCTACGGGGAGAACATGCCCACGGAGCTTCACACAGAAAGTCTCCACAAACACACACACACACACACACCTGGCCCAGCAGCTGAGAGCCACATGACACCCCAAGCTTGTAAACAGCGTCCCCGGGGGGAAACCGACAAACCTGAACGACCTGAATGGTGTAGATCATCACAGTAACACAACTTGCCCCCCGTACACCCCTTCCACGCCTCTCCCCCCTTTTCAGAAACCCTCTCGGGTTCCCCCTCAGCTGTTCCTCATATCTCACTCGGTCCTCACATCAGGCCATGATGCACTGGAACAGCTGGAAAGGTGAAGCGCGTGTTGTACAGGTCGATAACAGCAGGGGGCGCCAATACACGGTCGACAAATCGAGTCGGAAATTGCACTTCAGTTCATAAATTGTTTGGCATGATTTGTACCTACACAAGGTTTTTTTGTCACTAATAAAAATAAATCGGCGCTGGTGACAAATAACGAACACAGAATCAGAACTTTATATTAATGTTTGTTTAAACACACAAACATTTAATTCATATATAAATATCAGATATAATAACAACAGTAATGTAGTTGTAGTGATATAATAATAATAATAATAATAATAATAATATAGCAGCAATTTAATATGATTTTTATATTAATAGCAATATGATTATAGTAATAAAATAATAATATTACGGATGCTTTTGTTTTATTTATTTACTTTTATGACAGGAAACGCACTCATGGACACTTTCGTATCTTCGATTTAACTTACCTGCATGTTTTTGGACTGTGTGAGGAAACCGGATCGTGTACGGTTACATCCCTGAAACACCCCGTGATGTTTCCTCATCTTTTCCATTCTCTCGTTTTCATCTCGCGTCTCTCTCTCTCTTGCTCTCTCTCTCCCTCTCTTTCTCTCTCCCTCACGCTCTCTCCCTCTCTCTCTCTCCCTCTCCCTATCTCTCTCTCTCTCGTTCGTTCGCTCCTGTAATGTTCCTTGTCCTCCATTCTCAGCTGTCGCTCCTGAGAAGGAGCCGAGGGAATGTCAGAATTGACGTCACGCCACATTCCTGCCGTTCCCGGCGGCGGTAATCGAACCTTGGGTCGAGCGGAGAGAAAAGGGGCGAGCGACCGGGCGGGCGAGCGTTTCAGTGCCCGTATACATACAGTCCTGTCAGATAATAAGAATTATAACCTACAGTATTGATGAACCCAACGGTAATATCACTGATTATCTCCTCAGCACGGCGCCTGTTAGTGGGTGTGATATGTTTTGCTGCGAGTGAACATTCGATCGGAAACTCTCAGACATCTCAGATTACAGGGTAAATAGGGTGCCGGGTCAGTGTCTGTACTCTTCTCACCAGTGCTGCAGCTCCGTGTGCGAATATGTTTCCACTTGATGCCAGCAACAAATGGTGTTTGTGATGTCACTGCCCCACGAGTGTGGGGTGTAAATAGAGGATTCGGAAACATTAAACCACCCCAAAATAAATAAATAATAATATTTAATCGAGATTTATTCAGGTGCTCGATGTTCAGGGACAATATCGATACGACTACCAATCTTTATAAGATCATATTTATATTAAAAGGTACAACAGTGGTGATCTTATTTCTGCCTTTTTATACGGGTCGTCTAAACACCCGACGCTTGGTGTGTTGAGTTCAAGAGTGGTAAAAGCTTTCCCATGAGCTGTGAGCTTTGCCGTAATCTTCTTCCTCGTCCTCCTCCAGCACCATGTCACGGACACAACACGATCAATTACCACCTTCCTAATCAGCTTCAGGAGGCAGAAATGTTATAAATGTATTATAGCAAATATAATAAACACACGTGTGTAGTTTATGTAAACCTAGTTTGACTCTCTCTCTCTCTCTTTTCAGCAAATGGTTACATCAGTGCCAGGGCCTCCCCGGGTCTCCTGTCCGTCTCCAACGGCAACAGTCTGGGAAAGGTCGTCCCGGCTAAATCGCCTCCTCCATCCAGCCCTCAGATGGTCAACAGTCGTAAACCGGACCTGCGCGTCATCACGTCACAGAGCAGCAAGAGCCTCATGCAGCTGGTGAGTAACACACACACACACACACACACACACACACACACACCTTTTATCTGACCAAAGAAACACCAGGTGCATCCCAAATCACACACGGTTCACAATCACACACAGTTCACAATCACACACTGTTCACAATCACAAACAGTTCACAATCACACACAGTTTCACACACAGTTCATATTCACACAATTACACACATCACACACAGTTTACAATCACACACATCACACACAGTTCACAATCACACACATCACACACAGTTTACAATCACACACATCACACACAGTTCACAATCACACACAGTTTCCCACACAGTTCATATTCACACAATTACACACACAGTTTACAATCACACACATCACACACAGTTCACAATCACACACATCACACACAGTTCACAATCACACACAGTTCATAATCACACACAGTTCACAATCACACACAGTTCATAATCACACACAGTTCACAATCACACACAGTTTACAATCACACACATCACACACAGTTTACAATCACACACAGTTTACAATCACACACATCACACACAGTTTACAATCACACACAATCATCACACAGTTCTTTAATCACACAGTTGAACAAGTAGTGTTTTGACATACACGCCAGTCGGGGCGCTACACACCCCAGTTGTTCAGTATTTTGTAAAGCTGACGTGGTTGAAAACCGTGGATCAGATCAGAATCGCCGCAGCGTTTAACTCGATGTAAATAAAAAAAAAGAAACACTGGCAAGTTTTTCCTCGAGGACTTTTCTCCTCGATGTTTGTGGAGTAAATTTCCGTTTCTCTTCTCGTTCGCCCCGCACAGACGGACGAGGACCTGGAGTTGGTGACCGAGGTGAATACACTCATTCTTCTGGATTCTTCTGCCCTCAAAATGTCGTGGCTTTTTGATGAATGCCAGTGTCGTGAATGATTTTGTGGTTTACAGTGTGTGTGTGTGTGTGTGTGTGTGTGTAAGCATGCAGATTGACTTCAGTGTGACGGTGTGGTTACAGAATACGAACCTGCATGGTGGGTCTGTGTCAGCCTTGTGAACCTGGGTTCGACCCCGACCCATGGTCAGTGTGTGGATGTGTTCGTGCGTGCGTGCGTGCGTGCATGTGTGAGCGCGTGTGACGATTTGTGCATGCGTTGTGCAGCGGTTCCGGTTCTCTTTAGGAACGTTGCAGGTTCTGATGCATGTTTCTCACCAAGCATGTGGTGGAGTTTCCAGATATCCGGTGAGAGCGCAGCTGCTAGTGCCGACACTGTTGTCGTCGATTGACGTGCGCACTTGTCATGCTTTTGATGGCTATAGCAGGAATAAAATCGATTAAGAGATCGGAAGGTTGCCGGTTTCAAACCCGAGAGTTCGACAGGCGCACGACTGAAGTGCCCTTGAGCTCGGCATGGAACCATGTTCTCACGGTGTGCTCGCCGCTGCCCTCTAGTGCGTGTTCACTAGTGTGTGTAAGCGTGTGTTTCACTGCACCGATTGGGTTTAATAAGAATAGAAAAATTCTAAATTCTTTAAAGGGAATAATTGTTTAGATAAATACAAAATAATCACAAACTATTTTACTAGATTTCTTTTCTAAAAAGACGGGGTGGAATTGTGATGTCAGTATCGTGAATCCTAAAGCATCATGGGTAAAGTGTATGGTTATATCTGTATTTATTAAATGGATTTATCAGTAGAATTAAATCCGCCACTACAGTTCGGTACGGAGATCGTGGTCGTGTCTCCTTGTTATCCACCGAAGGTCAAACCCTTCATCTTTGTCTCACTTTTACCCAGAACGCCCAGCGGTTAGGAGCCTCGCAGGTCACCCAACCTCTCACGACTCCAGTGGTTTCCGTGGCAACGCCCAGCCTCCTGACCCCATTCTCGATGCCGACGGCCTACAACACAGGTAAGAGAGGGAATGTACACGCACCGGCGCCCGAACACAAACCACGTGAAACCGTAGCGACACCTTTTCACCTCTTTATCAGGATTTGTTCTGCCAGTTTGTTAACAACAACAAGAAAACTTCTTCTTAATACGACACGTTTGTATTTTAAAGAAAAAGCAAAAAGCGAAACCATCCATCCAAATAAATATAGTTCGGTGTCTAGGAATAGTGATGGTACGGTGGCTGAGTGGTTCAGCACAGTCGCTTCACAGCAAGAAGTCCCGGGTTCGATCTCCGGGTCGGGCTGGGGACTTTCTGTGTGCGGAGTTTGCATGTTCTCCCCGTGTCAGCGTGGGTTTCCTCCGGGTACTCCGGTTTTCTCCCACAGTCCAAAA
>JAOTRQ010000029.1:3979168-3989794 GCA_028565875.1 Hoplisoma paleatum
GGAAGGGGGTGGGGGGGGGTGGACTCGTTTCCAGAACGTTGCAGGTTCAAGTCCCAAATGACAAATCAGCTGAACCTGTGTGAGCTTACTAACGGGAATGTAATGATACACTTTACCCACAATTCCATGTAACTGGGTTAGAGCTTAGAAGGTCAGAAGGTCATCAGTTCAAGCCCCACTACCACAAGGTTGCCACTGCTGGGCCCCTAGAATAAGGCCCTTAACCTTCAATCACTAAAAAGGTGGTCAGTGGTCAGTTGTAATTTACACTTCAGTGTTAAATACTGAAAATATAAATGATTTTAACTTCATTATTATTCTTTGCAATTATTTTATTATTATTTAAGTTATAATTAAACTTATATATGATATTTATTCTTAATATCCTCATATTCTAATATTATTTCTTACTTTCAATCTTTACTAACAGTGTGAATATCTTTAATGAGGTAGATACAAACAATGCAAACCAATTCTGATCTGAATTAAGCTTTGTATTAATTGTGGCTTTAATTATAATAATAATAATTTCAGCCCTAATAATCGCTGATGATCGTGGTCTCGTGGCGGCACGTTACGTCCATAGCGCCGCCTGGTGGCACGGCGCATAACTGCAAATGTGTGACATCATCACAACATCCTCCTCCGACGAGACGAATGTTCTCATTTATTTGGATGTGTGTAGAACATTATCAAAGACAGGCGGTTCATCATGCGCTGATAAAGGGGCATTTCAGCGCCGGCGGGTGACCCGCGGGGGCGTCTTTATCTGGCTGGAACACACCGGTGGTCTTTGTGCCTTTAAAATAAAATAAAAACAATCAAAGCCTTGTGAGCCGTGTGGCATAGCAGGGCAGAGAGACGCATGCCGACCGGCTGGCATCCTGCTGGGCAATAAGAGGGACGGGGGAGGCGATTTGGGTTCCGTCGGACGATATGAAGGGGCCGTGCCACCCAGCATGCCGAGCGGCGGCCCTCTACTCTCCTCCCGCTCCACAGAGGCGCTCTCGCCATCAATAATCGGCAGAAAAGGAAGCGAGACGTCCGACTGGGAGACGAAGGACCATCAGACATCAAAGGTGAGTGTGAGGAGTCAGAAAGTCCGACTCACTGCTTTGTGATGGTCGGCGGTACAAAGGGTTCGACATTCTTTCCATGCTCACCCTCGGCTTGCTCGACAGGGGATTTTGGTCCGGTGGTCCTAAACTCTGTGAAGCTGCTTTGTGACAATGTCAAGTTGTAAAAAAGCGCTTTACAAATTAAATAGACTCGACTGCCTTCGGTCTTGGTATGTGGGCATTGGAGATGTAAGAACACGCATTACCCATGATGCCATCTGATTAGTGATACTGGGTTCATAGACGAATGATCATTAATTTCATTCTTTTAAAGTTCAAAACAAAATTAACTGTCGTCGTGATTAGTGTATTTGCACATGCATATTTTTGAAAGAAAAAAGGTTTTACTTGTAACCTAATCAGGCAACTTGGCGAATAGCACCAGCGCCCCCTGCTGTGTAAAGTGCGGTATCAAGATTAACGAGTAACGAGAAATAGTGAAATGAAACAAGCCTACATGAATCGATATGTGGTGCATCGTTACATGTCTAGTGAACACAAATTACAGTGGTTATGGTGTACAGTCATGCACAATAGGGGGCAGCAGTGAGCACACATGCTCTTAAAGAGAGCACTTAAAGGTTTTGATGCCTCGCACGAGGGCACCTCAGTCGTGACCCGTCGACTCTCAGAAGTGATCGCAAAGCCGGTTCTCTGACCGCCAGGCCAGGAGACGACTTAACCAAAGGTGCTGGTGTCACCTAGAGGGCGCTCATTCAAACCTCTATTTAAACAACCCAATCTAAACGTTAAACCGAGTTTGTTTACGATGCTTTTTGATGCGATTATTTAACAAATGATACGTCTGCAGGCTCATGGATTTAGAACAA
The DNA here is from genome assembly GCA_028565875.1 of Hoplisoma paleatum. Taxonomy (NCBI): domain Eukaryota; kingdom Metazoa; phylum Chordata; class Actinopteri; order Siluriformes; family Callichthyidae; genus Hoplisoma; species Hoplisoma paleatum. The sequence goes on from JAOTRQ010000029.1 coordinate 3,981,117, forward strand.
AGCCATGGATCATGAATGGTATCGTGGGTCGTGTGTATCGTAACATCACCAGTTATAATTACGCTCGCATCCCGAGATGCTCGGTTATAAACGATCGATGCTCCATGATAACACAGACGTCTGTTTACACTGATTACAGAAACAGACGACTCGAGTGCAAACGTTTACCCAAGAATCACACACGTCTAAACTATCTGTGTGATAACGGAACATCTTCACGTCGCCGTCCGATAAACACGCGAGAGTCACGCGATGGTTTTTGGTGTGACGTCGGGGTTACCTGCAATCGCGTGGCAGACCATCATGGCACCGATCTGTAGGGATGTAACACCACACACTACCCACGATGCAGAGTCGCGATTCTCTGAAGACCACAAAGTTTCCTGGTACAATTTCCTTTTAGATAATAAACTATGTAAAATACTTTATTTATCTTTACAACGAACGCACTTTTATTTACATGTTCAGCATTTAGCAGTGTCTAGTACTGCCGCTTCACATCAAGAAGGTCCCGGGTCCGATCTTCGATTGGTCCTCATTTGAAGTTCCTGCAGCGTCTGCTTGAGTTTCCTCCTGGTGCTCCGGTTTCCTCTCAAGCAAAGTAAACTGGATCTTATATAAAAGAATAAATTGTCGTAAAGTGTGTCTGGGATAAACCTGCGTACCGATGAAACTTCAATACGTGATGAATCTGAGTAAAACAAACAAACACAGTATCAGCGCCCTCTGCTGTTCTAAATGAATAGTGATTCATCTTAAATAAAATCACACCAAAGTGAATCGATTGTTTACGATTCTTCCTGAGTTGTTACATCCCTGCCAGTCCGTCGTTCTATGTGACTGGGCATTTTAAACAGATGTGGTGGTTTTGCCAGCTGTTACCATCCTGGCCATCCGGGGTTTCCAGGCTTAAATGGTTCACGTGCTGCTGATCATCCTCCCACAAAAACAGCTCACAATTACCATTCGGAGGGGGATTCTGCTCGAAAACAAGCCCTTTCGGTTCCTGTCGCTGGGTTAAGCAAGAAAAAAAAAAGAAGTGAAAGAAGCAGTGTACGTTCTCGTAGGCCGAGTAATGCGAAACGATTCCTGTTTCAGACAGAACACACACGCTATAATTAGCCTCCATTTGCTTCTTCATCCACACACAATCGACTTCTATTTCAGGAAAGGCTTCTTCTTCTTCTTCTTCTTTTTTTGGCAGACGTACCTCGGCGTGTTTTGTTTGACCAGAACTGAAAAGTGCTTTGGCGGCTACTTGTGCAGACTTGTAGGCTGCCGAGTCCACAAAAGCCATCAGTATCTAAACTTCGACTAGAAAGACGCCCGCGTTCTCTGGCGTTTCTGTTACCGCCATGGAGTCACAAAGGTGAACGATGGAAAAACATCTCCCGAGGGCGTTCTGGGTTCTGAAGGCGAGTTTACGTACCAGATCTGTCGGAGAAAGCGAGCGGGAGACGGGAGTGGAAGGAAGAAGAAGAGAAAAACACACACACACACACACACACACACACACACACAAAAACGCTTGGCTTTTCTAAAACGTTAGTCCATGACCGCTAGCTGAACTTGCATGGATGACCTCAGTGGGTGGAAACCGCGCTTCTCTGTTGGAAAGTTCTAGAAGAGGCTTGGAAGAGAGTTCAGCGCCGACATTTCTGAAGCGCGAGGGCAGAACGAGGAGACAGAAAAGGACGATTGTAATACGACGAGAAGAAAGGAAGAAGAGGCCTCATTTCCTGCCAAATGCTGCTTCCTTATCTGATCTTCATCAAGCTCGGCTTCATTTATCTTCAATCCCCCCCCCTCCACACACACACACACACACACACACGTGTTAAAGGACGTATCGATACACACAAGCCTGTATTCAACTCAGTTGAATAAGTCATGCAAAGACCTGATCATGGACGGTCTGAAGGACGCCCGGTTCAGACCCCACCACTGCTAGGTTTCTCCTGGAGGGCCCTTGAGCGCTGCCCTTATCCCTCAATTGTTCAGACTGTACACTGTAACTGGATCGTAAGTTGCTTTGGCTAAAAACGTCTGCTTAATACCAAAAAAGTGATTTTAAAAAGTCAGTATTACCACTTATTACCACAGTATTACCGCTTTCCACCTCGCCCAGTTCGAACTTCGACGTTTCGTTTAAACGGGGCTGCTTTGTTTTGCACAGTTTTGTACCCGCCGCAAAAATAAAATACAATTCATGATTCACATCAATAAAAGAAATCGAAGATATCGTGAACCCAGCGTCATATCGTGTTGCAGATAACACACATCGTCACGTCCCTATTCACAAATAATCTCAAAATGGACACGACAATAAAACTAAAGGGATGAACTAAAAGATGGCTATGTTTGCGGTGCTTTAAAAAGAAAGCCCGCTATGTCTCTTGTGTTATGACGTTGTGTTATTACAATATAAATGTACAATCTGCATCCGACACCGAACACAAGGATTTAAAATCAAGACTACAAATCACAGTAGAATTATGTACAATCGGCCATATAAGGGTCAGTACAGAACCACGACCGGCCGTCACTTTGACTCATTAATTAACATCCCTGCGTCATCACACACATGTCAACAACAGAATGTATCACACCGGGTATTTTGTGATGCAATAGGCTGTAAATATAAGTGACTCGAGCTGGCCTGACACATTCTGCACACCACATGTTGTACAACAGACGGGTAATCGAACAATCCCTCGTTTCATTCCCAGCACCTCTGGGTTGTCACTGTTGAGCCCTTGAGCAAGGCCCTTAACATTAGTGCCTCAGATACTTTTATCTCCGGTAGACGATATATTTTTTAATGCTTTTTAAAACAATTCTGACAAAGTTTCCTATTCATCTTTAGTACATCATTAACGTAATGCCCTTTTATTGCTAGCGTAGGTGAAAACTAAGCCAAAAAATGCTGGTTCCATATTTTAGTGTGAAAACAATATACCAGCACAATGGCTAAGACGGTCGCCAAAAAGTCCTGGCTTCGATCTCCAGACTGAGCGTTCCGGGACCTTTCTGTGTGAAGTTTGCATGTTCTTTCCAGCTGCTTGGCTTTCCTCCGGGTGTTCCGGTTTCCACCCACAGTTCCGAAACATTCAAGGACTAACTGGAGATGCTAAATGTTCGACAAATGTGTTCTATATGAACTTGTGTAAGTGTAAAACATGATGTCAACGTTCTAATAAATAAAACGATAAATTATCCTGCTGCCTGACAAAAGTAAATCACATCATGAATTAGTTCCTAAATGAATTAAATTTGCAGAACTATTTTGTTACTGTATAAACGTTACCTGGGATTTATACATTTAATATTAACAATAATGATTTCTGTCAGGTTTGGACGACGCACAGTTTTACAATTGAACGATTCGCTAGAAGTTAAAACCACGATTTTAACCAAATAACGAGTTTTTTTCTTAACTAGACCGCGGCTCGGTCTCAATTCGCTTCCTACTATACTGTATTAGCTCACTAGATACAGTTATCAACACTAGCTTTGTGTACGCTTCTTAGTGCACTACATATCAACATGAGTAGTATTTGACACCCAACTGTTAAACGGCTAACATGTCAGCTTGAACCCCGGACGTTTAAACATTTAAGCCTTGGAATAATTGTTCATGTTTTACATACAATGTTTAGAATATATGACACCTTTTATGTGACTTTATTTAATGTTTACATCATTTAAAGGCAGTTCAAATACTTTTTTGGACGAGTAAAACTGCGTTTGAATGAAACCGTCGAACACCTAAACGTGTTAAATAGTTTTTAAAACCGATGTATCGGTCCAATCATAATGTTTACGTGATATATACAATAATAACAATAATAATCATCTATTTTTGAAACTTTATGCGTTTTCTAATAGTCAGTTCGAATCGAATTTTTTTTTAAAAAAAAGAGTGGAAACGACATGCGACGGCTCGGTCCCAATCGCCTTCCACCAGCCTACGTCAATCCACTATATGAATATTAAATATGTATCACAGATCGCTAGATCTAGTGCACTTCGTGTGACGTAGATCTCAATTGAGACATAACTTCCAAAACACATTTCGATACTTAACCGAGAGAGCGAGACAGCTCGTACTCCACGCAGACTGGCTAAAAGTACATTTAAAGGACGAAGCCGTGAATTCAAAGCGACAAACACTCACATATGTCCATCGCCTGAAGTTGGGCTCCGGTGCAGTTACACACGCAGGCGCCATTGAACCCGTATCCGCTAGCCGCTCCGCTCTGGTTCTGCATGGAGCCCTCCAGGGCGACACCTCACAGCGGCCCAGCCAGCGAGCCACCGCGGGCATCGCTCAGCACATCTTCAGCCCAGTCTCCGGTTCTAGATACGCCGTGGAACGAAGATATAATCCTGTCCGAGCGTGTGTGTCCGGTGTCTGTACAGCGGCTCTGTAGAGAACCGGTTTGTGTGTGTGTGTGTGTGTGTGTGTTGGGAAATGAAGCAGACCAGACGGACCGTATTACCCCCCTCCCCTCCTCCTCCTCCTCCCCGCCCTCACTAATAACACACACACACTCACACGCACACACACAGCAAGTCTTGAAAAACGACCCGCTTCCTGGTGACTGTGAACCGAAGGGGCTGGGTGGCGTCCCAATCGGCACTCTCGGGCACCTCTAGTGCACTTGATCGTTCCTCAAACCCATGCAGCTTGTAGGCTCCCTATTCACCAAGCTAGTGGTAATTTTGAGACGGACCCCAGCACCAAGCTCCCATATGCGACAGGACTGGGTAGGGGGGAGGGAGGTAACTGAGGTCCTAGACTAGACAGACAGTTACTCAATATGTTAATGACAGTCGCGTCCCGCTGCAGGCCGGTCCTGTATCGCCAGACTTGTTTTGCATTTTGCCACGCTGTTTTAGTCCCGAAAGCCCTCGGCGGGTTCCACGTTCGGCCTTAGCCAGTCAGACGCGACTAAAACTAAAACCCAACGCAGTCTGGGTGAGAGACGTGGTGCTTGACCTTGGCTTGACCCCGCTGTCTGAGAGCAGCCAAGCACATGTTATCTAGCGCTCAGCTCCAGATCGACCCTCCATTCTCCCCCGGCGTTTACTGCCGGCCCTTGTGAGGGTGATTACGCTCCCTTGAAAAGAGCGCACAGAGCCTCAAGACAATGATCTGGAACCGGGTAATTAACCAGCCTTGTAAAATTTGGTTGGTCGGTCACAGTCCGTGTATTGTCATTTGTTCATAAATAATAAATGTTTTTCGTCTTTACACATATACAAGTGTACATTACAACAGAACTCTTTTCTTTTTAAATCACATATCCCAATTCGTATGGAACTTGGGGGCAGAGCGTAAGGTCAGGCATCATACGGCCCAGGAGTCAACAGGGTTAAGGCCCTTGCTCGAGGTTTTAACAGTGTAACATGTTGCCTGGATTTGAACCCCTGATCTTCCGGTTGGCATTTACAATTTCACTCCTTGATCCAAAACGGTTACTTACAGTTACAACTCAACACCATTTTGAGCAATTGAGGGTTAAGGGTCTGGCTCAGGGGCTCAACAGTGGCAACACAGTGGTAGCATTGGGGCCTAAACCGGTGACCTTAACCAGTAAGCCATCACTGCCCTACACCAAGCGTTGTCCTCGGTCCGATCGCCAGATGAGGAGTTATTACCTACATATTCTCCTTGTCTGGGTTTCCTCCATGTGCTCCGGTTTCCTCCAACATTCCTCCTATAGTTACATATCCACCGGGATGCACAAGCCTATTGCGTATTACGGTCCCGATCCCGAGCTCGGCGGATTCATATTGAGGGACCCCAAATTCAGGACCCTAAATGTGTCATAATTCACGATGACCCAGTAAAAAAGGTAAATACGTAGGTTTTAAATATATTCAAATAATAGCAAGTTATACATGATGATATAAAATCTTTATTACTGTGTTATTAGCATTTTGTACTACTAAATACAACTCAAACCATATAATTGTAGGTCAGGATGGGCCACTAATATCACACCGGTGTTGAAACTACACTGAAAAATCTTTGATTTGACTATTTTTTCCTCAAAACCTTGAAACATAAAGATGAAATCTTTTTTTTTCCTGCCCCCTTACAAACTCTGAGAGACAAGCTGACATTTATCTGTCTGACGTCTTGTCTGGAAGTCATGTCCCCTGCTAGCACCCCCCCAGACACACACACACACACACACACACACACACACACACACACACACACACACACACACACCAGACATGGGGGAGGGGAGGTCATGACTCAGGGTTTGAATGGGTGTCTGAGGAAACATCCCAAGGGATTCTAGTGCAGGATAAACTGTGAATGTTAATGTTGTTGTGGCTGTAGTTTTGTCTGGACAGAATTAATTTTATATATTTATAAGCGCATTTAACCAGACGTGATTATCCCGTGCATTCTTCTGCCCATGTGTTTGTTATGTATTTATTTATTTCATTGAATGATTCAGAGCAAGTTCGCTCTCAAACATACATCGTCATATATCACATATTATAAGAATCCACTTGCGATCCATACACATGTACATTTCCTGGGTGTAACTATACACTCTACACACAATGCTATACGATTATAGATATGATCCTTCATGATCTTTTACACACAGAGACTAATTAATTCTCCGCATTGAACCCAATTCATGCAGTGAAACAAGCATTTACACACACTAGTGAACACACACCAGGGGGCAACAGTGAGCACAAATGTCCATATGGTGCCCGGGGAGCAGTTAGGGGTTGCTTGTGACCTTTTGACTCTCTGGAAACGATCCAGCAAGCTTATTTTTTAAGGGGGAGAAAACAACATTATGTAACTACATGATTAATACAAATAAACAAGTAACCTTGTGTGCATACATTTGGCTGGAAATTTGTCTACCTGGCAACCTGGAAAGCCGAATTTCACCAGCACGGTTTTGTGATTAGAACGCTTTTCCTGAACTGTCGAACCCGAGTGTGTGACCGAAGGAGGTCTTTACTAGTTCTAGTTGCTAGTTCAAGTGATAAACCATTAAAGCCTGTGTCACTATTCGATCAGCCGCCGTAACCCCGGTGACCACTGATGCGCACAAGCTTATTAGCTCACATCTAACATTATTATTATTATAAATAAACAAATTAATAATATAAATAATATTATTATTACGACTCTTAAACGATCAGGTAATTTAGCAGATCCAGTGTTGTTCAGGATAATCATGGACACAGAACGTGTCGGGTCCTGGACTTATTTATTACAGAACATGATTGAGACTGTTTTAAAAACACCATTTATTTTCCCCGTTGAGAAATCACGTCAGACCTGAAAAACACCGGAGAACTACAACATCAGTCGTCTATGCAGGCGCATTAAAAGCCAATATATGCCGCTTATGACTCGTGGGACGTGAAAAGCTTATTATGGGATGTTGTTGTTTCGAGCGGTAGCCCGTCTCCATGTGCGTTTCTTGCGTGATGCTTTTGTGGGGTTGAACTATTCTTAACCTTTTAAGTACTTTAAGAGAAGACACAGTAAACCAGGCTGTTGTTTTTTTTCTTCAGAAGGCCGAGGTCATGGAGTCACGCTCTGCTAATGTCTCTCAGCAAACAATGAACTCGGGAATTTCAAATTCCAATAAAAACTTTTACGCCCGCGCACAAGAATCCCAATATATTGCCAAAGGTAGTCTATAAAAAAAAAGCTTCAAGGAAGGACATGTCGTACGGACCAGCAGATGAACATGTTTGAATATGATGATTGATTTGTTAGTTTGTTAAATTGTTATTTACTTTATGTGCTATTTATGTATATTGTGTTATCTATATTAAATGTTATTTACATTGTTATTTACTTTCTGTTAAATATTGTTTGTTGTTTATATTATGTGTTATATTAAGTGTTACTTTGTCTCTTTTATATTAATTGTGATTTACTTTATGTGTTATGCAAATTAGTGCCGTTTATATTAAATGTTATTTACACAAATGATTATTTATTTCATTTACATGAGGTATCATTGCCATTGCGTTATTATTTTTGTTGTATTATTATTGTCATTATTTAATTTTATTGAAGTTTTATTTACGTGAACTGTTATTTACATTAAATTACATTACATTAAGTGTTATTTACATTTAGTGTAATTTGCATTAATTGTAATTTTTGTATTTTGTATTTCAATTGTAAGTTTTATTTACCTGAACTGTTGTTTACATTGTTATTTACTAAAATAATATTTTAAATATTTTTTGTTCTTCTGATCGTGACTCTTCTCCCGCTGTGACACATCAGCGTCAAGCTTGACCCAGAGACGGCGGGTGTGTCTGTGAGAAAGGAATGTGTGTGTGTGTGTGTGTGTGTGTGTGTGTGTGTGTGTGTGTGCATATAAAACTGCACCGCCGGTGTGTGACAGATCAACTATCGCTGTGTAAGTGTGCAAGTGTGCATCTAGATGTGCATCAGTTGCACTGACTGTTGGTGTGTGTGTGTGTGTGTGTGCAGATACAGCTTCACCAGCCGGTGCGTGACAGGTCGACTGTCGGTGCGTCTACGTATGTACATGTGTGTGTGTTTGTGTGTGTGTGTGTCTGTGTCTGTGTGTGTGTGTGTGTGTGTGTGTAGATAATCACCAGGTATTCAATTTTCTCCCTTTCGCTCTCTCCTGCAGCCC
>JAOTRQ010000029.1:3989894-4008005 GCA_028565875.1 Hoplisoma paleatum
AATTAACTCTATAATTTGCCTGATTCGAATTAAATGCTGATGTTTCTGCTTTCCACCCGTAACAAAGAATCGTCACACACACGCACGCACGCACGCACACACACACACACACACCATGTTAACAACTTGCACTGGCAGATAGTAGAACATGGACTGTCCTGACCTACTGGTAAAACAAGAGTGCAAGTCTGGTGTTGTTTACTAGTTGGCGTGACAGCAGAGCTAACCAATTACACATTAGCAAGAAATTACTTGTGGCTTGTGGGCAGTTTCTACAGAAACCAGCTTCTGCTTTGTCCCTCTGGGCAGGTATTTCGCCCCCCTTCAAAATATCTGTATGTTAGTGCTAGCCAGAGAGGGTTGTGACTAACACCCCCTCCAACACGAGTGTAGTACAACTTCTTTTCACCTGCAGCATAAGAGATCTGTACCTCTATCATGCATACTCATCAACTTCAAAAACATTGGAAGATTTTGAAAAAATAATCAATTTATTTTGATAGACAGTTATTGAACACAGTGAAGCAGTGGAGTGACGAGGGGCCTCATTCAGGGGCCTACAGCAAGGAACCAGCAACCTTTGGATCATCAGTAAGATAACTACAGAGCTCATACTGGAGCAAAAAAAACACAAAAATACTTTCAATTATTAAACAAACTGGAATTAATTTAGACAAATTATATAAAAAATATATGAATATATGTGTAATAAAATAAATTGTTCCAATGAAAAGCACTGTGATCCTTTTTTTCATTACTTTATTTGCTCAGGAGTAGTACTAACTAATCAGAAGTGCTCATTAGGACAGGCCCGGTTCACTATAGAGTATGTGCTTACATCTTACCCCTACTGAGGAGATCCTGAAAGATTCTGTAATGTTTATTAGCAAGTTGACAGAAATGTAAGATTTTCTCTGGAAAAGGTGGGTCACAGCTGACAGGCCCTGCTTTTCGTTTTACAGCAGAAATTTTTCAATTTAATATCTCTGTTCAACAGAATCTGTTCTTTCGTGAACGATTTATCACTATTACACAACCCACATTTCTTATTCATAAAGCCCTGACTTCCATAAACCTACATAGGCCTCAACCGACATAAACTATAACAGCAGAGCGAAGTGCCACCTGCTGGCTAAATCTATGGCTAAATGTGGTGAGATGTTTCAGAGCCACTAGGTGGCTTTGGAGGGTAGCGTTAGCTTCACGGCGTCATTGTTTCCTGCCAAGCTGAAGAACACAGTGAACATCAGGGTGGGCTACACGACAGCCTAGAGGTCAGCTGGACATTGGTGGTGTCCTGGACACCATGTGCTCACTTGTCTCTATTAGGATAGAAGGGCCCTTACTATGGGCACTGCCCACAACTGCTGGATTGTACCAACCACACCTTTTCATCTGCACCAGACAGATTCATACATTAAGTAATCTGTCAATGAGCCGGCAGCGGAATACTGCCAATTTAGTATTCTTCTTTACTCCTGACCATCGAGGGTTGTGACAAACATTTGCCCTCCAGTATGTGTAGCTCGAAACTTTTCTTTTCACCTGTATTTATATAGAGATCCATATTGTGCACTGAGAGTCGTTACGTTATTCCTCAATCACCCAGCAAGAAATCAAGCTTTTTCCAATTTTTCAGAAGTTCTCCCAATGTTAGTCATATATATTTCCCAGATTCTCTTCCCTCCACTGCAGCACCGAATATTTCTTTTCATCTCTATCTATATGAAGTTCTGTGTCTTGCATGGAGTCATTATGCTATCCCTCAATCAGCCAGCAGAGGGTGTAATTACCTGTTCTTTATTTTTACTATATTTTCGTCTTTTTTAAGAAACTTGCAGTACTAATTATATATTAAAAACACCAGATCAAAAATATTGGGATGCTTTTACACGGAGAAAGTTTACAACACTAACAGGCTGAACTTCTTAGTTAGTTTTATAGAAATAAAGATGCTAGGTTCCTTGATGGCTGGATTGGTAATCAAAAAGTTGCAGCATGCTAACATGCTAACATCATCCTCCCCGTTGTTTTGTCTCTGAGCCCTTGATGTTTGTGACACAGTGCTGGTCGGATCCAGAAGCTTTGCTAACACACAAGTCAACACAGAAAATAACTGAAATGTTTAAGCTTCATGTAGCATAGAGAAGGAAATATATATATATATACAAAACATCTTGGAAAGTAGTTTGGAAAATGTTAATAGCTAACAGTCTTCTGAATGGCACTTTTTTTGTCAAAATATCATTCGGACGATAAAGCAAATTTGCATTAGTTCAAGTGCTAGCATCAGATTAGGTGCTAGCACCTAAATGAACTTATTGTTAGATGATTTTGCGCTAATCAGCTTTATTAGCATCTCACAGGTCAAGTACTGAAGTGGTATTGTTTGGAACATCCCAAAATGGCAAGAACAAAAACAGTTTGGGTAACCAGGGATGGAATTTTAGTTTTATCACCTTAATTGATTTGAAAATCGATGTATTTCATGTAATAATCATAACAGTGAAGCACTGTTAGCATGTCTTTGTCTTAGTCATATTTTAATCAGTCCATTCTAGCTAGCATTTGTTGCTAACACACTTTACCACTGTAAAATTGAGAATTCTACAAATTTAGAAGCATCTCAGCTACTATATAGAATGCTAGTTTTTTTCAGTTTCGTTGTAGCTGGGCAGATAAGCCAAATTAGCAAGAAGCTGAAGTCGAGCAACATTAACATTTCGGCAAAAACTGGCAAAAAGAGCAAGCGTAAAATGAAAAGCTTCTTTGCCTTGTTTAGTGAATGTAAAAAGTCTGCTGTTATGTTAGCATTGTTAGCATTAGCATGATGCCTAAGCTTATTTTCTTTTCCCACAAAGGGGACTGTAACTGTTCTTCTAGTCTAGCATTAATGTCAGCAGTACTGCTAGTCTTATTTACTTAAAAGTAATAGTTTATAATTGTTAGCTTGTAGGAGAGAATAAAAGTAAATGTCTACATGAACCAATGAGCAATAGTTAGTTATGATGTGCTGGTTTGTTAGCTTTAGCATTAGCCTGGTAGAACTGGACGTTGACATAAATGGCCAGTTAAACTAATTAGCATTTTGTAGCGTTTTGCTGGTGCATTAGCATTAGCTTTGGCATGAGTTGCATGAAACTGTACTTGATATAAACTTGATCTGTCTTGCTATGTCATGGTTAGCGGTGAAAACACACGGATGGCAATTTAGCCAAATTAGCACCCAGATGTGGCCACCTTCTAATCAGTGCCTCATCTGGCATAATCTAAGATAGCCGAGCACAGCACCATCCACTGGCAAAATATGGTCAGATGTTTACAGAGGCGCTAGGTGGCATCGGAGGGTAATGTTAGCTTCACGGCATCATCATTTCCCGCTGAGCTAAAGAACGCAGCAGAGGGCAAAGTAGGCCCGTTGGTCTCCGTGGTGAAAAGGGTGTAGTCAGTGGGCATGGCGTGGGCAGAGCCGGAGCTGCGTGACAGGCTGGGCGAGTGGGCAGGGCTGAGCTGAACGGCGGTGGTGTCCTGGACCGTGTGCTCACTGGTCTCGATCTCGAACGCCATCCCCTGGCACCTCATGAAGCCGGTCCCGCCCCCTCCTGAGCGTCGTGAGCCATGCGCAGGTGGGAGGCGGCTGCATGCGCAGCAGGCACCGAAGAACACACCTGCCAACAGGAGCAGGGTGGGGCCGATGATGATGGGTGGGTTCCCAGACGGCATCAGTGTGGTAAAGGCAAAGGCTCCGACCAGTGTGATGTTCACGCCTGCCAGCATGATGCACAGCCCACAGGCACAGCACAAGGCGGGTGAGGGAAGCGCTTGAGGGCGGGACTTACGCTTACGCTGGACACTGGGGACCACATCCTTTTTGAGCGGGGCTGAAGTACCCGGGTTTATCTCACTGCCCACCATCATGTTGGGGTCAAGCACGAGGGAATGGAGTTGCAGGGTGGAGTCACGGAGCAGGCATCGTCAATCTTCAGACACTTTCCTGAGGAATGGCTGAGAGAAACCAGAGGAGATTTACACACTCCATCTTTTATTTATTTATTTTTGTGCTAAGTTTGCTGTAATGAAGTGTGTAGTGCACACTTTCATGGGAAGTGTTGTCTCAAATGGAACACTTCGGGGACATGACTGACTAACATTTAAACGTGGTTCTTCACCAAAATAGCAACCAGTTTTTGTTTATATGCATTTTCTACTTTTATTTGATTTTGTTTACTTTTGACTATTAAATCATATTATTAACACTAATTACATTCATACGCAGCAGTTGTGTCTGCTTTCAGATTTGCCGGTGGCCACTATTAACCGCCCCCCGTTACACAGGAATAAAGGCGTCATTGTAGTGCACTTAGTGTCCATCGTCTCACACTGTAGTTATTGGCCGTTTGAAGTGCAGCATCCTGGTACTTTTGATGCTCTGAGTTTTATCGTGTTTCTCAGACACACTAAAGCTGAACTTTTATGCTAATATGTTTTTGTGCAACTTTACTTGATTTTAAAATGTAAGTCTTTATTTTGTGGCTTATTATTTATATATTTGTACAATTAAATTTTCTGTATTTTATGCTAAGAAACTTTTTCACAGAAGTCATCTTTATTCTGCAATGACATTTATGTCGTTTTTATAATAGGCTTTTAATGCTTTTAAGCTTTTAAAATAAATTAAATATTGAGAAGCATGTCAGAAGCATTTTACAGCATCACATTTGGTCATTAAGGTCACCAAACAAAATCTTTTTTTAACCTTTTGCTGAGATTTTTACAAAACATTTTTTTATGCTACAATTTTTTTCACTTTCTTAATGTAGTTCCTAATGCAGGCTTCTAAACATCTGACCAGATTCATCACCATACATAGCACCATATTAATACATAAGATGAAAAAAATACTCATTTACCTGTAATGAATTCTAGGTTCAGGTAGGGTTCTTATTGGGTCCAGTCTGAATCTGAGCAGGGTTCAAACCCCAGGCTCCATTAGGGTCCGAAACGCAGCTGAAATCCAGAAATCAGAAAAAAATCTTCTACCTGCATGTACATTTTGTGCATGTCACTCAAACTGTTATATTTCTGGCTTTTAATTGTAATTTATTTACCTCCAGAACAGAAACCCGAGGGCTGAACCCATAAATCTGGGAGCACCTTTTAATCCTAAAGGGATCCTGTAACACTGATGCTTGGCTTGCTTTGACTGCTGTGAGGGATTTTTCTCTGAGAGAACACACACACATACACACACGCACACACACATACACAGGCAGGGTTGCCAGAATCTACAGATTGTGGTTGCCAGAGTGGATAGCTTACACCGTATTTCCATTCATTCTAAACCTTTTGTTTAGTTTTTTATATCATTTGGGCTCAATGAAGCACCTCCCTATTTACCTAACAACCTGAAGCTGTGTTTAAAATTAGATGAGATTACAGTTATTAATTGGCTTAACAAAAACACTACACTACATGAACAACAATATTGATTGGTACACCTAAAATTGAGATCGTAGTCAAGTAACTACTAATGTTTTTATTTATTTCAAACATAATCATAGTATCATTAACATCAAACACTGTTCATTTATGACTGTAAAATTGTTCATTCAGATAGTTTGAGGATAGTTCTCGGTCTTGGTCCAAGAGTATGACTTTACGATCGCCCCAAAATATCTGGAATGTCTGCAGCAGATCTGAAATAAAGAAGGAAAACGAAGTATAACCATCAGACACATCAAGATTATTTGTAGCGCTTTTAATATAGCCAATCTAAGCTCGTACCTTTGTTAACGTAATACTAATTAATATTTTAATTCTATATTGGTTTACATGCGTTGCACTCCTTCATCCAAAATATGTGCTGGTTTTACTTTTCTCACATTTCGGGATTATTTGTTGATATTTCTTGGTAAGTAATTCAAGTTTGATTCCTCTTTGCATTTGAACTAAGAATTTATATTTTAATATAATTTTTACTATAATTAAATTAATATTTAATTTTCACCACTCAGCAGTAGTGTACACACACTAGTAAGCACGCACTGGGGGGCAGTGAGCATGCAAGCCGGGCACAGTGGGCAGCCCAAGCTATGGCACCTGGAGAGCAGTTAGGGCTTCAGAGTGCCTATCTCAAGAACATTTCAGTAGTTACCTGTTGACTATAAACCTTTTAATCACAAGCCTCGTTCTCCATCCACCAGACCGTGGCTGCTAGTCTGGCATGCTGGCAGGCAGGCAGACAGGTAGGCAGGCAGGCAGGCAGGCAGGAAGGAAATGTGCAGTTTGTTTTCTAAATAAATTCTTAGCTGCAGCCTTGAGGGTTCTTTTAACTATATCTATCACTCAAATATTTGTTAGAGAATTCTATTTTGTGAATTTATTAAGACAAACTCGACATTTAACATCTCAAAGCCAAAGATGCGCAGAAAATTGTGTAAAAAAGCCAGACAAAGAATAAAAGGCAATTATAATGGTGTAACTGGGGTCGATGGGGCAGGGGCAGCTCAGAATCAATGCTTCATTAAAGAATTCGATGTGTGTCCACATACTTCTCTCATGCTCGCTCGATGTGTAACACTAATAATGCTCGGGACTAGCGCTGCCGCGTATGTCACCATGACAACCACATCCTCAGCAGCTTCACGTCTTAAAAGCAGTGGAACGATGGCACGACGGACACTCTTTAGCACTCATTTAAATTTGTACATCAGGATTAAATCGGTCAGTGCTCTGGTTAGTGGGGTCCAAGTGTAGGTCGGGCACATGGCACCGGAACCGAGCCTTAAAATAAACCAATCCTTTGGTTTTCTGCTTCGTTGAAGTGCTGCTGGAAAACAGAATCTGATTACAGATGGGTCCCCGGGAACACAGGCATAATAGAGGAGGGAAATCACTGATATCTTAATTCAATACACATCATTCTTCATTTGATTGTCATCTAAATTGGATATGTTACACTCTTTCCGAACTCTCCAGGAGACATGTAAAGGGGCTGGAATCAAAGCTTGGCCTGTGCCAACTGTTTCATGGAATCACCAGACACAAGGCATAAAAATCCCTGAACAGGGTATAAAGCCATACTTAAAGCTGTATCCAAAGTCACAGTCAATCAAATCTGTGTGGATGATCATTTGTCTGATAGCTCAATTAAATCCTGGTATGAGTACAGGGCACGAACACCCACCAAACTAGGCATACATTAAGACCCGACCTCTCACTCTCCGCCAGTCATATCTGTATGGACACAAGCACAAGTGCTTAAGATACCAGAATAGCAGAAGGTCTCTGGGTGGTTGCTGCTGAGCCCTCATGCTGTAATGAAGAAAGCTCATGCTACTGAATTTATTTATATCTGAATGAACTCTTTGCTTTGAATCGAGTTTTGCTATCCAATCCGACTATCACTCAGAATTAAGGAACGGTTTGAGGGAGCTTTAACACGCCCTCTTCTCTGGTGTGTGGGATGATGGGAACATTTAAGACAGATTTGAGTAGTTTGCCGGTCCGGGGCTCATCTCACACAATCATCTCAAAGTTCTATGGAACAAAATGATGAAACTAGGCATTTGTTGCTCAGTGACGATCCCACCCGCCATTCCTTGTTTATGAGCCACTAAAGCACTAATGGAAACCTCTCCGTTTCCATATAAGCTTTGTTAACATTAACGACATAACGACCGAACGACAGGATGAGTTTTATTGTATTGTTTGTTTGCAGTCAGTGTCGCATTAAGAGGAGAAACAGAACAAGGCCACTAGAGAAATATTTTTCTCCAGAGCGTCTCAAGGTTATGTGATTCTGATTCTTGAATATCTCAGTTTGGATTGTGAATAGTGTCTATATATATTAATAAATGTTTTTTGTTTATTATTTAAAAATATATATATATTTTTGCAATTTTGGGCTAAGCACGGTGACAAGGAAAGCATTATACAAGGTTTGGATGTGCACTCATCAAAATGTGTGGGGTGTCCTCGGGTGTCTCCTCAATCAGAGCATAGATTGGCAACATTTTAATCTCAAGGTCAACAGTTCATTTTTCAAGGAATGATCTATACCAAAGGTCTATGGAAACCTTTTAACTAGCTTATTTTAGGACGAACTTTCTCTAGCGCTAATCCAATCAGGGTTGTGTTGTGGGTGGGACAGAGAAGGGTGATTGCCGGGCTTCCTAATTCTTCAGAGTGTGAAAGTCACACAGTAACACCCTAGCTGGGGTGTCCGTCCATCACAAGGCACACACATCATAGGACGGTTCAGTGTCTCCAATAAAATTACTTTTATGTCTTTTGGACTGTTGGAGGAAATTGGAGCACACAGAGGAAATCCACACAATCATGGGAGGTCATGCACACAGGATTTCACACAGAATGGACCCGGGCCGTCCCACCTTGTGATTGAACCCAGAATCGTCTTGTTGTGATATACTGCTTGTCCTGAACTACACAATGACCAGACTAGCAGCTAAGTTCCAGAATTAAGCTAATTTTTCTTACCTGTCTTCCTGTAAGGGCTGGGATGGAGTGGCACCGGTGTCCACGAACGTATCCATTCGGTTCTTGGAGCTCTCCATCTGAACCTGGGTCCCTGAGATTAAGTGATGGTGGTTACACCCTCCACTTGTGGTGCATTACACTGATCATACAGTACTAACATAAACGTCATTAATGCTATTTTGTTTTTTTTATTCATTACTGCTACAGCACGACTTCTCACAATACTACTGACATCTCCCTCAGGTGCCTCAAACCTCCAGTAGAGTTCACAACTGTACAAACCACCAACCTATTTGACTATTCCATCTCAAACACTGCCATTGGCGTCTGTAGGGGCATGTAACCGTTTGATAACACAATATCGATATTGAGGTTCCAGATCCGCATCTCGACATGATGAGCTGTTAGCCAATTACGTGACCTGGATTTAGATCTGATCTAATTCTAGTTCCAGTTCCAGACTCAACATTCATCCCCTAAACTGATCAGATTAGATACTGCGTGTATATCAGAATAGTCCATAGTGGTGAGGCCTATTGAGCTGGACTGATTTCCATCCCGAGAAAAGCAATCATTCTGTCTTGAGAAAGATATTGAGAAAGCTTTATTCTCATTTCATGTGACCTCATTGGATTTATATCGTCAGCGATGGTGGGTTTTTGTTCTGACGGACTCGGATGGAGTTGTGAGTGTATTGGGAGGTGAGAAATAAGAGTAATATGAGGCTCATGGGGTCAGAGAGAAATCTCTGAATTATAATTAATACGCTGGAATAATGGCTTGACTTGTGTGCACGACTTGTGTTCACTTAGAACGTCAACTGTGCACCAGCCGCCTATTAAAACTTGAAAAAGAAAATGTCTACATGAATATCATTTGTTTGTTCTCCGGAATTATATAATTATTATTATATGGGGGTGCCTACCGAGTCCTCCTGCACCAAGGAAATTCATTTGTTTTATCTCCGGAATTATTTTATGTTCACCAGTGTTGCTTCTAAATACACATCCATCATACCCTAAAAACACACCTAACTTAAACATACACAGAAGGTGCTCCCATGTACACAAAACCCCACACAGCTCCATACCTCCAATTCCTCCAAAAATACAGTCGTATCCTACTCTTGGGTCACTCTGTGGACCGCTACCGATCCGAGTTACTCAGCAATTATATTTTTACCGAGTAGGTTGCCAGGTCTTTCTCCAACCCCATATCGCTACAGGGACCTTGTGTGTGAGACTACCAGACAATTTTACACATTTCCGATCAACCTAGTGCAAGTTTTTGGACTGTGGGAGGAAACCGGAGTACTCGGAGGAAACCCACGCTGACACAGGGATCGAACCCGGGACCTCTTGCTGTGAGGCGACAGCACTAAATGCCACCATGCTGCCACCCCAAATATATACATGTCTTTAAACCCTACATGTCTCCATAACGCCAAAACATCTACAGATCCTGACATTCCTCCAGATGCCAAACAGTTCCACCTTCCAAATCCCACCAAAGACAACTGACCCGGAACGCCCTCCAAATGCCATGTACCATGCACAACACAAATAAATAATGGACACGATAAACTCTCTCACCCTCTCGTCTGAGCCCGTCGGCTGGGGGTTCCGCCAATACGCCTGGGGCTGGCTCCATCGGGTGGATTCTGAAGTTTCCTGAGGAAAGGAAGAGGGATCTGTATTTTAAGGGGCGACAAACAGTGGGCATACATTTTCCATTCCATGTAATGGAGTAGTGAAATCAGATGGTTGCTGGTTCACACACTCTAGATGGAATGGAATTGAGGAATCTTACCCATGTTGGGTAGGATTTGATGGACACTCAGCCATGTTCTGATGAAGGGGTACGTCGAGATCAGGAGACCTACAGGACAAAAACCCTCATTGTTTAATCCAGACACATCTGTGGTGTACAACTGAACTGCCATTTTCTTTACTCAGTGCTTCAGTTACATTTTACATCATAGTGATGATGATAAAGTAGTAGGTAAGGTCATCTGTCCGTCTGTCATCTATCAGGAACCCGGGTTTTCGGGTATAGTCATATGTCCCTGTGTTGACGATACAAACGTTTTAAAAAATATTTTAAAATGATGTGGGGGGTTCCTACCGAGTCCTCCTGCACCGAGGAAAATTCCCCCCACTGCATCGGCACCACATTCTTTCGATACGCCGATGATGATGAAGCCCGATACAATGCTGAGAAGAGCGGAGCCAACCCGCAACCTGTGGTTCTCCCCAATACTGACCCCGCTCATTCACACCCACGGACACCACCAGTCTGTACATAAAGAGACACCAAAGAACAAAGACTGAAATACGTCACTGCTTAAAATACATTTTACCTGTAAAGAATTCTGGGTACACCCAGAATGCCAAAAGCATGGACATGGTAGTCAATACACCACATACCCCAAATATTCTTACAAAACCTCCTAAATCACAATGAAAATCTTTACACTATTTAGTACCCATGTACCCCCTCCCCCTCCAAAAAAAACACAAATCCCTACATAGCTCCAAAACCCCAAGCACCCTAATACCCATAAATCTACAAATATAAACTCCAACCCCACATACAACCAAATACTAACTCTCTTCCATTCCCCCATTGAGTCCAAACACCAACATACCTCAGAAACCACGGAGGACTCGAATCGATGAACGGGGACTCGAGTCGCTGCCCGCTTTCTACTTTCTCCTCCATCTCATTTATCTTTAAACAGTCTGATCCGGTTTCCTGCCCCAGATTCGACCTCGTCTCTTTGATCTGATTAAAATCTGATTAATGAAAGTTTATTAGGTTAACACTGTGGGCTGGTTGAGCGCTAATAGACCCATGTAAACTCACTTTTTTTATTGGATCTGGACACGGATTCTGGGCAGTCTGGTTCTCGTGTGTGCCTCTGTGTGCCAGAGTGGTCTCTGATCACTAGGACCTAGGCTGTCGTTCTGCTTTTCCTGTCTTTTCTGTCACAGGTATAGTGCTAGTAGTCTTTTAAAAACCTTAATGACCCTGTTACATGCTTGCTTTGCCTTGTAGTTATGATGTCATTATTCAGGGTAGAATTACAAACAAAGCTGAGGCTTACCATTTGGGTGCTCTAAGCAGAAATGCATGTGATGAATTAAATAAATACAAAAAAAATGTACATGCATTCAGTATTTTTTCCAGGTATTTCTGTTTATGTCCCAAATAACTTATCTGTAATGTTTTTAAAAACAGCTGGAAAGATAAGATAAGACAATATAAAAGGAAAAAATAATAAAATCTTAATTAAAAGCAAATGTATTACCAGTGGGGAAACATCATTCTCACTAGGCTTTACAGATTGACTCATAATTATTGAAATAATATTTTGCTTTGGATGCAGCCTTGTTGGATAAGGATATCCCAGAATTCAATGCTGCTAGACATAAAAATAAACATGGTGGCTGATGGCGGGTAAACATTCATGGTAAATTACTGATTTAATGTGTATGATCTGAATCTGGTCTCTGGAAGGGCCTTGTTTTTATTTAAGTGTGTGTTTATACATGAATGAATAATATATGTGTTTGTGTTTGTGTGTGTGTGTGTGTGTGTGTGTGT
Organism: Hoplisoma paleatum; assembly: GCA_028565875.1. Classification (NCBI taxonomy): domain Eukaryota; kingdom Metazoa; phylum Chordata; class Actinopteri; order Siluriformes; family Callichthyidae; genus Hoplisoma; species Hoplisoma paleatum. The sequence continues at coordinate 4,002,000 of JAOTRQ010000029.1, forward strand.
GTGTGTGTGTGTGTGTGTGTGTGTGTGTTACTATATAGGCGAGTGTGTTTCATTTCAATGAGCGTCATGTAGCACATGCGGCAGTGACTCTATTCCAGCTTTAATTATTCATATTACACGCTGTTCTGCTCTCTCTCACACACACATACACACACACACACACACACACACACACACACACACACACACACACACACAAACATACATTCTTGGTGCTGATGTGTCTGGCAACTTGATGTTCCTAATCTCCTGTTTTTAGTCTCAGTGGATGAAAACAAACGGGGCTAATCAACCAATCACAGCAACCCAGTCTGTACACTTTTTACACCAAAAGTATGTGGACACTTATTTATGTAATTTTGTGTTTCTATGATTTGTACTAATCCTGTTTATTTAAAGATACTCCAGTTCTTCCAACAAGGTCATGGATTCCTGCTGAGATTGGTTCCTCTCAAGGTTCCTCTCTGTATTCTCTCTAGCTGCTTGCTCAACAGGGGGTTTTGTTTTTTGGTCTGGTGGTCCTAAACTCTGTTTAATTGCTTTGAGATATTGTCTGTTTTAAAAAGCGCTGAACAAATAAAATTGGTGTGACCTAAACGAAAGAAAACTACGTAATTGTTATACGTAGTTGTGGGATATGAGCCAGAGATTTTCGGCTTTTCCACCCGCCCTCAAGCTCCGGTTCTAACAGAACTTGGCGTGAAACTTCTCATAGTGATTATATTTGTAGGGATTTGTGCCGATTCATGCACTGAATTGAATACAGCCTCGGTCGGAGTTCAGAGTTGTTCCCGAGCTGAGGATTGGGGTTTAGTTTAAGTTGGCCTTCCCTAAACTGTTGCTGCCAAACACTGTTGCTGACAGACAGCTGCCACTACCGATGGACTTTTTTGGTATTTGCTTTTATCAAACCAAAAGAGATAAACAAGATAAAACATGTTACTTGTATATGACTGAATTTCATATATGCAGTAATTAGAAGGGGTGTGCAAATACTTTTGTCCATGGATTTCAGGGTGACCCATAAAGATCAAATATCAATCTTTTATTAATTAGGGTTTTTGGGAGGGCGGTTTGATCATGCCTAGTTTGTCACTTCATCTCTATTTCTCATCACCCTCCATAAAGGGAGTGAGGTGAACCTTACCAGGACCCGAGGACGTCTGTGAAGGGCGCCGAGTTGCCATAGGGATGGCATCGCCATGGTAACAGTGTGTGTGTCAGGGAGAGGGGCGAATGAATGGGACTAACACTAGGAGATTTGGGTAACAGAAAGTTCACACACACACACACACACACACACAAAGTAGGATGTTTCACCCACTCACTGCCCACAGTGGGCATCTGTGTGGTGGAAGGGCGGCAAAAGTATCTGAATGCTTGAAAGTGAGTTTGTTCCAAAATCTGTTCCATGTGGTGTGGCTGATTCTTTGCCTCTCTCACTTGTGATTCCAGTGACTGGTAGTGTGTGAAGGATGTAAAGCACCACAACTGGATCCCTGATCAATAAAAATATACAAGCTCTATAATACACCACATGGCCAAAACAGAGTTCATTGAGTTCAACCTAGATGTTTGCGGGTATTGGGTGTGTTGTGTGGGGTGTGTGTGTGTGTGTGTGTGTGTGTGTGTGTGTGTGTGTGTGTGTGTGTGTGTGTGTGTGTGTTTTTTCACAAATGAGCTGCACAGATATTCTGTCGCCTCACAGTAAGAATCTCTCGGGTTCGATTCCCAGGATGAATTGGCGATCCGGTGGCTTTCTGTGTGGAGTTGGCATGTTCTCCCCATGTCTGCCTGTGTTACCCTCTGGGTGCTCCGGTTTCCTCTGACAGTCCAAAGACATTCAGGTCACATACAAACTTGTCCACGACTGTGTGTTGATAGAACGTGAAGACGAGTGTAAAACATGAAGACGGTTAAAGCTAAATGGATGAAATGTTTTACAAATATTATATTTAATTATTCTAATCTAATTATTAATTAAATCTATCCAGTCATTAATGACCGGACGGTCCAGTCCTGGTCCAGCGCTTTGGGAAGTTTTTGGACTGAAGACTTTGCGATCATTTCCTGTTTTGTTCAACCTGATTATCAAATAAAAAAAGAAAACACTAATCAGCTTAATCAGTGGTTTAGAACCAGCTCTACCTAATTAAGTCACAAAAGCAGCTGCTCGGGTTCCAGGAACCACCGCGGGGGCCCCGGAACCACCGCTGAGTCATGACAGGAGACTTCTGTTCCTCACAAAATCATTCATTCATTCACCTGGTCCGGACTGCAGTGGGTCCGGGGGCACCGGACTAAAGGCTGAAGATGCGGCAGACGAGTAATCTGACTATCTGTCTGTCTGTTTATGTCTGTCCACCTATCTATATCCTCTTGTCCTCATGTGTGTGTGTGTGTGTGTGTGTGTGTGTGTGTGCCCTATATCTCTATGAGTCTGATTGTATAGTTCTGTGTCAAACACAATATCACACAACGAGCGATTTTAAACGTCGGCTAAAAAAACGAAACATCGTAAACATCGAGGCACCGACGTCCACAAGGAGAGACGACTTCAACTACAAGCGTGCGCACTGCATTGTTTTGATGTCTGTCGTGCTCCCCCTTGTGGTCCTTGCGGTTTTGACACAGAAGTATAAATCAGCCTTTAGTGTTTGCCACTGTTGGACCCCTGAGCGAAGACCTTAACCCTTAATCCCTTAAAATAGTGGTTAGTTATAATTGTAAGCCGCTTTGCGTTAAAGACGTCTGCTAAATGCTGAGGATGTCCAGTGTAGTGACACGATTCGGTTATTTACCGGTGGCTCAATTTACCCGAATTAAAACAAACGTGTGAGAACTTTTTGCAGCAGATTATTAAGAACAAAAACGTTAAACAAAACAAACAAAAGGACCAGCATCATCAGATCCGACGCACAGTCCGAGTCTCGGCTCGAGTTCCCGTCTGGTTCCACGCTGTCCTGATATTGTGCTTGGGTCTGAGGTGGCGCCCTCTGGCGGCGGGTCACGGTTGTAGCTGCGAGAGCGCGCTCTTGAAGCAGGCGGACTCGTGGTGCTTGTTCAGGTAGGACTTGAGGGCGAAGGTCTTGCTGCAGCGGGCGCATTTGAAATGTTTGAGGGCGGAGTGCGTCTGCATGTGCGCCCGCAGGTTGGAGCGGTCGGCGAAGGCCTTGCCGCAGTGCGCGCAGCCGAACGGTTTCTCTCCGGTGTGCGAGCGCATATGGCCCTGCAGCAGCCACGGCCGGCTGAAGGCTTTGCCGCACACGTCGCATTTGTGGCGCAGGTCGTGGGTCAGGACGTGCATGGCCATGGCCGGCATGGACACGTACACCTTGCCGCAGGTGGGACACTTCTTGGCCATCTTGCTGTCCAGGCTGCGGTGCGTCTGCTTGTGTCGGCTCAGGTTGGACGACGTGGCGTACGACTTGCCGCACTCGGTGCAGGTGTGGCGTGCCGGGCTCCGACCCCTGAGCCCCGGACCGGACGCGCGACGCCGCGAGCGTCCGTCGGTGATGAAGAAGGCGTGGGTGGTGTAAGCGGCACCCACAGCCGCGTCGCCGTTGATGGAGCCGGCCGTGGTGTCCGAGCGAGGACTGTCCGCCTGGTAGTCGCTGTGAGCGCCATCGTACAGCGGCTCCGGAGACGGAACCTTGACCGCGCTCTCACTCTCCGAGTCGTAAACCGCCGGCCTGATGTACTCGCGGATGTAGCCTGACACAGAAAGAATTAATAATAAATAAAATACAGTTTAATAATTATTCATAATGTTATACAACCAAATAGTTCCTCTCAGTCAAAGACCCAAACTAAAAACCAACATTATTTTAATAACCAATTTAGCATATTGTTAAATAAAACACATAAATATTATTAAATTATTTATGATGATTTATTATTAAATTAATTATTTATGATTATAACGGTGATTTTATTTATTAAACACAAAATATACAAACTTTTAGATGATATACAGGAAATATATCGAATATCGAAACTTGTACATCATTTGCAGTGACGGGAATCAAAGTCTTAAAAATAAACACCATTACTAATAGTGCTTTTCTTTCATAACGAATCATCTAACTAATAATAAACCATGTTTCCATGGTTACGGTGTCGTTCCCATTACTGACGATCAAACGTAATATTTTATAATTAATAAAAAAGTTCCTTTATTGAAGCTGGTTTGTTGTGGAACTGCTGCTACATTCGTCGTCTACAGGAATTCGTTCTAAAAGCCGGTGAACCGTCTCACTGCCTCGCCCGTCTATCTAGTGAGGGCTCTAGTGATGCATTATAAGACTTTATAAAAGCTTAATAAGGGTTATTTGAAGGTTTCATTAGGACACGAACACGTGTAGCATCGCATCATTCAGAACAACGAGACTCGATGCTACAACGTGTTCACGTCTTAAATCACTTCAACTTCACTGTCCAGGTTTAAACTAACAATATTAATACCAGTAATATTATTATCACTAATACTACTAATACCACTAACACTAATACAACTAATACCTATAATACCACTAATACTACTAATACCACTAATACTTATACAACTAATACCTATAATACCACTAATACTACTAATACCACTAATACCACTAATACTTATACAACTAATACATATAATACCACTAATACTACTAATACCACTAATACTAATACAACTAATACCACTAATATGAATACTTCTAATACTACTACTACTAATATCTCTAATACTAAGGCCACTAATATTAATACTATTAACACTAATACCACGAATACTTATCCCGCTAATACGACTAATATTAATGCCACTAATACTAATACCTCTAAAACCACAAATACTAATTCTAATACAACTAATACTAATGCCACTAATACTTATACTTCTAATACCACTAATACTACTAATACCTTTAATATTTCAAATACTAATACCACTAATACTAATACAAATTTTAATACAACTAATACTAATGCTACTAATACTAATAGAACTTATACTAATACCACTGGGCATTGAACCCTGAAGCTTGTTACCTGGTTACAGTGATTTCCACACCTCCCGTCTGACTTTCATCTGCTCACTTGGTTGAGTGTAACATTTTATAAACACTCATCTAACCATTCTTTCATTATCTAGTGTTACATAATCCTAATGAGGGTCACGGTGGGATACACTGAACACCTGAACAGGTCACCAGTCTGATACATGCTACACACACACACACACACACACACACACACACACACGGAACAATTTCAGTATCTCCAATCAACCTGACTGCATGTCTTCAGACTGTAAGTGGAAACCAGTGTACCCGCAGGAAAAAACAATCAGACATGGGGAGAACATGCCAACTCCACACAGATTAGATACTTAAAGTGTTCAGAAAGCTCATCAGATAACCATCAATCATCTAGTGTTACCAGGGTCACACTGGGGTGAATACACTAATCACCAGAACAGGTCAGCAGTCTGTTGCAGGGTTCAGACACACGCACGCACGCACGCACTCACGCACGCCCACACAAACACTAAAATTTACATTTACAGCAAACATCTTCATCCAAAGAGACTTACAATATAAGCGGTCTGAGCAACTGAGAGTTAAGGGCCTCGTTCAAGGGCCCAACAACAGCATGTTTTTTTTATTTATTGCGTATTTAAAACTCCGAGTCGTATCCATGACAGCAAACATTCATTCATTCATCACACAAGTTTCACACAATGCTCGAGTCACATCTATTTGATTTTCTGAACTTGCCTTGCTTGCATGTTTCTGGACTGTGGGAGGAAACCGGAGCACCCGGAGTAAACCCACATGGACACGGGGAACCCAGGACTCCTCACTGTGAAGCGACAGCGCTGAAGCCACCGTGCCCACCAATAATAATAATTATGACAATAATAATATTAATGATAATAATAAAAATTAGGGCCGGGACTTTAACGCGTTAATTTCGATTAATTAATTACAAAGATTTTAACGCGTTAAAAATTTTAACGCA
>JAOTRQ010000029.1:4008105-4024187 GCA_028565875.1 Hoplisoma paleatum
AGGCGAGGCAGACACCGCGTGTACGAGGTTCGAGGCGAGGCAGACACCGCGTGTACGAGGTTCGAGGCGAGGCAGACTCACCGCCAGGATCTCTTTACTTGCTCCTCTCAGTAAGATGCTACAAGCTTTTGGATCTTTACACTCGGTGATGAAGGTAAAATATTCGTCTCCAATCTTCTTGACTTGAAAGAGTCCGGCGCCGATTCCGACGTCGTCGTCCCGCAGTTCATCAGTCCTGCTGACGATCCGAGCGCCGCACGCTCTGACACACACACACACACATCAACACACGCCCATATATAGTCGATAACACCGAATGGGTTGGAGATGCGGTTACCTGGCGATGCGGTTGTTGTCGGTCTTGCGGACGCGTCGGATGGCGGTGATGTTCGCCTTCATCAGATAGTGCTGAGCCAGATCTGTGTGTGTGTGTGGGGGGGCGAGTAAATAAGGTAGAGTCACACATAAATGAGGTAGAGTCACACATAAATGAGGTAGAGTCAGTCAGTATAATACACAATACAGACCTAAATTGAGAAGTAAATAAATGTGTTGTGATAAACTACAGCAGCAGCGCCATCTGCTGAATCGATTCCTGCTGAATCGTTACAGACAGAAATCAGGACACAAACACGATGACGCCCGAGGCTACAGAAGAGTGAGAGGTTGTGATTTAAGTACCTGAGATTCCCTTCTCAGTGAAGACGAGGTCGGGTTTGAGGCGGATGAGATCCTCACAGATCTGCTGGATGTACTCTTCCTCCATCTGCAGGATCCTCGCAAAGTCTTCCTCACGAGTGATCTCGATATCCGTCTAAACCAGGGGTCGACAGGTATGTATACGGTACACACACACACACACACACACACACAGCGTCGGGGCTCACCTGACTCTCACCCTTCTTGTACTCGAGGGAACAGTCGAGGAGAACGATTCTGGGGTTTTTAATGAGGCGGCGCATGCGAGGATGCGTCACGTCCTTGTTTATCATCACACCTTTCAGTACACAGGAATCCTCGATGATCCCGCCAGGTACCTACACACACGCACGCACACACACGCAATGATATAAAAGGTGCATCCACTTTGAGCACAATGTTTTAGCGCGTCCGAGAAACACAATAAATCTCAACACACTGGAAGTACCGAACCCCTCTGTGTTCTTTATTGTGACTACGCCACCCACAGGTCAAACAGTTCAAGCTTAAAAAATCATTGTAGCTTTAAAATACCTAAAATCATGAAGCTGAAATGATCTGGGTTAATAAAAACTAACAACAACAAACAATTTGGAAAAAAAAATTCATTAACAGAACTAAATAAATAATCAAAAGTAAAAATCGATAACAAACTTCTGCATTTACAAAATGAACAGACGAATTATAATTAGAGACAGAATTCCCTTCGTTTCAGTGTTTGTACGTTTATAATCCTGTAAACTGATATTAAAAGATTTTTATCCACAATCAGCAGCAGAACTTCCACATGATGTGACTTCCAATTAAACGGTACAGTGTAAATTCAACAGACAGGGGGCGCCCTTCTGCAGCTGTGCAGGAACCTCATGAGAATAATTAAATAAATGTTTTTATTCGTTTGAAATAAGCCCCGAGTTGAATGATTAAGGGACCGCACGGCCGTGTTACTCGTACCTTTTCCACCTTGGCGTACTTTTTGATGTCGATCTCCTTGCGTCCGTTCTCGTCCAGTTCCACGGTGCGTACGGCGTCCAGGGCGATGTTACACGCCAGGGTGGACCAGCGACTCAGAGCTTTGGTGTTGATGGCAGAGTTGATGATCTTCAGCATCATGTCCCGATCGTTCGGGTCCACCGGGGTGCTGTACATCAGTTATTACATTTAATTACATCACGTTTTATTCTTAATATTTACTTATTTATATCTTTATTTATAACTTCATGTTTTACACTTTATTTCAGCTTCTTCCCTTTTAAAAGCAGAATTGTTGACACCAGACATGTGGGCCAAACGTGGCCCCTGTGTTGACATTTCCATCGGCCCCACAGCCTCGGTCTCATAAAATCAGGGTTATCAGATATGTAACGTCCTCACCAGAAGGTGGCAGTAGATGCTCCACATAAGATTTATATTCAGTACACAAGATTAGACCGAAATTCCTTTTTAAGAACAAAAGAATACAGGGGTGTTTGGTAGGTTCTCTACCGCCGCTCTGTAGTTTTCAGTATCTCAGAAAAACGAGTTTAAAAAAATTATTTGTCTTTATTTTGTAATAAATAAATTCAGAAACTGAAACGTTTTGTTCTGTTACATTTTTTTATATTGAAATAATTCATAACGGTTCATAAGATATTTCGAAATTTCTTTAATATCGCTTAAGATGAAACTTTTATTCTCCACACATGATTTCCACGGGAGCCAGATCGGTACTAGTGAGTGACCCGGGTTTGTACTTTTCCCCTCGGTTGAGCTCATCTGATGTATCTGGATGACCCTGTTGCATTGTGGGTTCTCCTGAACCCTCTTATTAATGGTTTATTTATTTAAAAAGCTGGATGGTTACCTGATGTCCTTCAGCAGGTTCAGAATGTCATCTAGAGCCTGTCTGTAGGCGCTGATCACCACGGTGGGATGCATCTGCTGCTCCAGAAACTGCTCGGCAACTGACAGCATCTCACCGGCTGCACAAGGACACACAAAGGTCACAATAACAATCAAAAAATAGCAACAGCGGCAATATAATGAACTCACAATGTAATTATACTGTAATAATAATAATAATAATAATATAGTCACACACACACACGACAATTTCAGTATCTCCAATTAACCTGTCTGGACGAAGTCTTTGGACTGTGCAAGGAAACTGGAGCACCCAGTGGAAAGCCACACAATGAGAACATGCAAACTTCACATAGGACAGTCCAGGTCGCTCGAACCCGGGACTTCTTACTGTGAGGCGACAGTGTTAACCATCAAGTTACCATGCCGACCCATAAGCTGCCGTTTTAAAAGATAGAAAGGAAAACGATTTGCTTCTGAATTAACAGAAACATTTGAGGAAATGGTTCCTCAGGTACAGCAGTAATTACAAAACTTTTATTATTAACACAATCATTAACCATTTTCACCACAATAAGAACGGCAATAAGAACAAAGCACATTTAACAGAGACTAAAACGTCCTCAACAACAAACCTGGACCATCGACTGATGTTTTTAATCATTTAACAGAACGGGAATTTTGATTTATTTCTATACGGATTTTTATTCCTACACCACAGAGATGTTTTTAAAACTAGTCAGGAGAACATAACAAACCCAGGATAATGACAGAGGTGGTGCCGTCGCCGACCTCCTCATCCTGAGTGCGGCTGATCTCGATCATGGACTTGGCAGCGGGATGCTGAACCTGGATCTGCACCCAGAATAAAATCACAACAGAATGAAGCAGAGCGCCGAGGCTGATGGGTAATAATCCGAACGCAGTTAATATCACAATACCTCTCGGAGGATGGCGTTGCCATCATTGGTCATGACGATGCCGCCCATGGGGTCCAGCAGCATCTGAACACAAGAGGGACAGAATTTAAGGATTCAGTTTAATCGTATTTACAACAAACTGTCAGAGGAAAACCAGAACATCTGGAGGAAAACACACAGGAAATACACACATTCTGTACGCAGTGTGTGTTTGAAATAATGTCGATCGAACCACAAAACAAGAACTGAAATGGATTTGTGTGGAACGTTCGATAACCCTCACAAAACCCAGAACATCTGGAGACGTTCTCCAGCTGTGACGACTTACACAAGAGCAGATTTGATCAGATTTCACTAAAACACAAACTTGGAACTGATATTCGATCGTTTAATTCCTGGAGCAGATCAAATGTTTGTCTGAACAATATAAATCAAAAACACAATATCAGAAAACATGTCTGCATAAAAATGAAGACACAAAATGTATTTATTTACATTTTAACACCATGTTTAACACTATTTTTACATGTTTAAAATAAAGGCCACACAGTGGCTCAGTGTTCAACACTAGTCGTCTGACAGCCATAAATCGTGGGTTCGATTCCTGGAATGACCTGTGCAGAGTTTGTATGTTTGGGAGATTTGCTACATAGCGCCCCCCCGAGGCAGACGTGTTTTCTCACTTCGCTCGAGAATGCTTTTCTTTTATCGTTTTTTGGACTTTGTTTACTCTCTGTAGTGCATAATTGTTGTAAGAATTTTATTGTACAAGGAAAACTACTTTCTCACTGTGCAGATGACAATACATTTTTGAATCTTGAATGTTCTCATGTCTGCGTGGGTTTCCTCACACAGTCCACAAACACTTCTTAAAGCTGACAATGAAATGTGATGGTGTAGTAAAGGCACATTTCCCATCATGAATGTTACCCAAAGTGTAAAAAAGATGCCAACACTACAGGCTAGAAGGATTATTGTGTGCATGTTCTATTGTGTTATGTTTCTTTGATGGTTTTGGGTGTGTGAGGTTATGTGAGGTTACAACGTGCTACTTAAACATGTAAAAACAAATAATAAAACGTACATTCTCGACAGATCTACACACGACACCAAACTGTGAATATGTCCCAGTAATCATCACATTTAGTGATGAATCTTGAACCAGGGCGCGGCGCTCGGTCGCCTCACTACAGTAACTCTGTATAAGCATCGTTATAAGTGGACAGTGATGGATTAGTAGTGAAATTACTGACCAGAACGTCACTACAATCATTAGTCCCACTACCACAGAGATGCCACGGTTGTGCCCACGATCGAAGCCCTAAAAATTATTCTTTAAAACAATAATTCTGTTGTGATTGAATCCTCATTATAATGTTTATATAAAAGTCTCACACACCTTCATCATGGCTCTTGGTCCCAGACACGTCCTGATCACATCTGCTATGGTCTAAAAACACATCAGTAACAGAAGAGACGTGTAAATAATGGACGTCCTGACGTTCACACACAAGAACAACCGTGAACTAGAAATCAGAATGACCTTTGCAGCATTGATATTTCCTGCCTGGACCTTCCGTCCAGATTCTCTTTTCATATTCTGACCTGAGAGAGAGAGAGAGAGAGAGAGAGAGAGAGAGAGAGAGAGAGAGAGTTTTTATTCATCACACTTATGCTTGGTTACTATGATCTGGAAGTGTTTGGACTACATTATAAAAGTTCATATTATTAAACTTAAGAAGCCCAGCACCAGGACAACAGGACACAATGTCAAAGATGGGCGATTCATGATTAACGTGACGTCACAACACACACACACAGAGAGAGAGAGAGAGAGAGAGAGAGAGAGAGAGAGAGAGAGAGAGAGAGAGTTTGAACTATTCTAACATACAAACATATACTAACATTATTTATAATATTATTAAACTTCAGAAAGACCAGCATCAGGACACCAAGAGGAAACCAAATAAGGGCAAGTCATTGTTGACGTGACGTCACAAAATGCGCACACAACTACTAGCGCGTGCATCACTTTAACATAAGATTACATTTACATTACAAGTTAATGAACAACAAAACGTAATCATTATATTTCGCGAAATTATATTCACCACGAGACGGCTAAGCTGACAGAAAGCTAAGCCTATGCTAAGCTAACCCGGCTAGCCGGTGACCAAGCGCGCGACCATGCCATGCCCCGTTAGCATCGTTAGCATCACCAGGCTACCATAAAGCTCACAACCACCAAATCTAAACGTTTTCAAGACTTTATGATTATAACCGCCAATAAATGAAACACCAAGAGGACGTTATAGATGTAAATGAGTATAAAATGCTCACTGAGAACGAGCACCGGTCTCCCCATCATGGTTACAGCGTGCTGAGTTATTCGGCCGCACTCCAGAGAAGAAAGAGACACCGAGGGCGGGCTGGGAAAGCGTCACGACTCTCCGCCAATGAACACACGAGTAATGTTGACGTGCGTCAGAGATGACCAATCACGATCAGGAATTTGGATTGTGGGCGGGTTTAGATTAAGCTGCCAGAAGTTTCTTTCGTGTTGTAGAAACGCTGCCTCAGTGAGCGGCATCATTACAGGTTTAATACTTCATATACAGGGACGAGAAATCCTCTTTATTACTTTATTATTATACAGCTAATCAACCAAACATTGTATAACGTGGTAATAACGTTTAAAGTAACCCGATTCATTAGATTATAAATATAATAACCATTTTACTCTCCCAAAGTCACTTAAGTTCCTTATTTTTATTAAGCATTTTAAATCGTCTATCTATTAATCTGTCTATATACAAATCTGTCTTACTGCCTTTCTGTGGATATATATTATATTTATCTATCTATCATCTTTCTGTCTGTCAGTCCATCCACCCTGTTTATCTCTTATTGATGTGTAAGATCTGACCAATTGTTGTTGTACCTTGTAATACACACACACACAAATATATTTATATATACATTTATGTTTGTGTGTTTGTACACAATATTCCTGATACTGTACATACTCAACTACATTCGTGTATGTACAATAGATGCAAGTGTAACTATACCAAACATCCGTCAAGTTATTACGATTAGTGATATTTTATTTCAGTTGTAAACACAAACATCACCGCGTACACACAGTATCTGAAGAGGTAGTGCTGAACTTGTGTGTGCAAACTCCAAACACTTCACACATTTTACAAACGAGCACAAACTTTTGTTCCACTCGCATCAAAAGCACTGACATTTAGAAACATCATTTCAAACTCAAAACTGATTTGTTAAATTCGGTCTCACAACTTTAACTTACTATAAAATTAAGTCACAACGGTTACCAATTACGACAGACTTCGTACAGAAAAACGATTTAGCAATCGAAGAGTTCAACATATAAAATACACAATATGTAGAAATACATTTTAGTAGGTAGAGCCTTGGGGCTTTAAACCAGAAGACGACTTAAGCCCAGACCTTCATCGATGCCAAATCTGGATGGAGAACCTGTCGAACACGTGTTTGGTATATATTCAGTCCTACACATTTATATTTTACACAAAACACTACAGCTCCAACAATATTAGCGTAATATCTCCTCATTTTGGTTTATTTTTATAGAGGATGTCGGATTTAAAGTTCGTCTCTTGTAGCATCAAGAACCAGAGGATTCGTGGCCTCCTTCTTCAGGTAGCTGATGAAATCGTTAACATCACGGCCACCCTTAGAAAACAAAACAAACTGGTTAAGTTATGCAGTTTATAACGTTCAGGTCTAGTTTATTATATTATTATATTTTACAGTTATTAGTACTAATCAAATGACCTGCACAAAGAAATAAAAACATTAAGACGTACGTCGTATCGGCGTGGCCGGTCTTTTTCTCCAGCGGGTACAAAGTAAATAGTTGGGAAGCTGAAGCACAAACATATGAACACAAATAACATCAGATAAAAAGAAAATAAATTAAGTTGAAGCTTTTTAATCATCAGCTTTACCCTTGGACGTCATAGTCTGGAGGAACGTCGTTGGCGGTGGCGTCCATCTTCGCAATGACGATGTTGGAATCTCCCGACAGCTACGACGACAAACAATTTAAAAATAATAACAACAATATAAACCAGCAAATAATTCACAACAGTTTTTCTATTTCTCGCACCTTCTCCCCGAGCTCAGTATATTTCGGCTCCAGGTTTTTACAATGGCCGCACCACGGTGCGTAAAACTCCACCAGAACGTCTTTATCGGGATCGTTTACGATCTGCTCGAAGGTTTCGGCCACCACGACCTGCGTAATGAGTGAGCATCAGATACACACACACACGTGTACAAGAGGCTGGTGCCGTACGGTACCTTGACCGGGCCGCTGTTAGAATGTGGAACGGGTTCAGATTTGATGTATCGGTTTAATCGAGCTGCAAAATAATCCTCCAGGAATCTTTGCAGAGGTTTACCGTCCGTCCTGTCGAGAGAGAGCACGAGAGTTTAGAGATGCCATACGATACGATTCAATACGGAAAAATGCATCTATTTTACATTAATAAAATAATATAATTATATATATATATATATATATATAGCAAGAATATCAGAAATCAGAGTACAGAATCAGGGCAGAATATCCTTAGACCTGAGAGTCTTTGATCAAATCACGAGATTTGAACCCACAACCTTTTCTCCTCCATGCCCCCCTCCTCAGCTGTAGGTGGACTTACGTGAACTCCTCCTGCATGATGTATTTGTGTCCCGTCGTGGTTCTGATGACGACCACAGGCAGTTCTCCTTCACCCGTCAGTCCGAAATCCTCCTCCAGCTCGTCCTGGAACTCGTCCCGATCCGCCACGGCGAAGCTCAGACCGCGGGACGCGAACCCACGCACCACCTGCATCACCCTGAACCCAACACTCGGGGTTAATGTCCTGAACACGGCGGCTTATATTTATTAATCATCATTCATTTTAATTATCTTTACCGTACCAAATAAAGTTATTACACACATACACAGAAACACTCATACACACACTCGCAAACCGAAACACACACACACAAATTGAAAAACACACACACACAGCAACACACACCAGACCACACACATTCAAATGCAGACACACACATACACAGAAAAAAAAAACACACACACACACACACACACGAGGGAAAGAGGAAAAAATGAAAGAACTTAATAAATTCAGACATTGAAAAATGTTCGGATGTGTTTAGTGCAGAAATTTGAAATCATTAATAATAAATCAGAATAAAATGAATAAACATGAATCCTCAGTTCAGTCTGGATGTTCTCACCTGTTCCTCCAGTAATTTGTCCCTTTAGGATTTCGGACGTAATCGATGTGGAAATACGAGACGAGCAGATCGTTCAACCTCAAAACGTCTCGATTCTCCGCGTTTAAATGAGGACAGAGACCAAACCTGAGGAGGTCAGACATTCAGACGTGATGATGATGAAGATCACACATCATTCACACCCACAGGATGTTTCTAAACATCATCCACCACACTGAACCTGAACACACATTTACACACACCAGGGGGCAGTAATGAGAACACGTATAATGAAAACAGGATTTTCTGCTACCACACGGGCACAGAGAGTCGCTGAAGGTCCCTAGTCAATAGGACACATGCACTGAAGTACCCAAGCCCAGATAAATAGGGAAGTCGTAACAATAGCAATTTTTAATAACATCGGTCATTAACGATCTGCGGTGGCGCCCCCAACAGGAGCAACCAAAGGTTGATTTATAAAAATTTTCTGGAGTAAATATGAACCTTGCTTTTATTTATTTCTAAGTATTAAAACATTTTTTCTCCCGTTAGTCCTGATGTGGCATCATTACATCAAACATTAAGCAGAGGAATCGAACCCAAACCTACACGTTCTCACTGATGAAACGACGCAGTGACGACGTGGAAACGGCGTCGCTGAACTGCACCACACTCGCCTCGAATACGTTGTTGAGATGCGGCGCCCGGAACAGCAAAACTAATCTGCAGAAAAGAAAAGAACAGAAAAATGTCGAAGTATCAGATTTTATTTTAATTAAAAATGTTGTTTGTGTTTTACTTAACATGTTTTTGAGCTAAGAATTGTTGTAAAACAAATTACGCTGAACATCACGACTGATCAAATCTGTTCAAGCGCATGAAACCTACCAATCTGGCAACAGAAGACAATGAGTACACTGTGGAATTTTACAATAAATATATATTTTGATTATTATATTTAATATAAATCATTAATTTAAAAACACATATAGCGTCACAACTTTGACCAAATTCTGTATCAATACATTAGATCATTTTAGTTCGTTGTAGCTGTACCGAACCCGCCATAGCCTGGTGCTTCAGGCCCTTGAGTTTACTGAGACTGTTACTGTAACTACTGTACGTGGAATAATGGTGTCGTGTATCTGGTGTATGATGAGATGATCTGTTATGATTTTAAGTCTGTGTAGAGATGATGATTTTCCTTTTCTTTGTTTGGTCGTATAAATATTATAAATATAAAAGTAAAACGTTCAGATCAGTGCCGATCCCACTTACTCTTCGTCCACGTTGTGTTTCGATCCCACGCTAAGATCGGTGGCGTGGCCGAATCGGTAACGTTCCCTCAGAGC
Organism: Hoplisoma paleatum; assembly: GCA_028565875.1. Taxonomy (NCBI): domain Eukaryota; kingdom Metazoa; phylum Chordata; class Actinopteri; order Siluriformes; family Callichthyidae; genus Hoplisoma; species Hoplisoma paleatum. Next base: position 4,018,202 of record JAOTRQ010000029.1, read on the forward strand.
GCCGGAGAGCTTCAGGAACTCGGCCAGTTGTGGACTGTCGTCTCTGGAGAAGAAACCTCACACAAGAGAGGAAAAACACACACAAAAACACACACAACAGCATGAACACAAACGGTACAACAATCACAGAGATGAAACAATTCAGCATATAAATAAATCCATTCACACGGACGGGTCTTTTTAAACACCTCAAACAACGTAGCTTGTAGCTCAATAAAAATGCAGGACTAGTAATCCAAAAGACGACGGGTCAAACCTCACCCCTAGAAGCTTGCTGGGCCCTTGAGCAGCGCCCTTAACCCTCATTGCACAGACTGTGTAGTGTAACGGTAATGTAAGCTGCTTAACTTAATAGATCATTTGACTTCAATTTTCTGAGCTCGTCCGATCGAATGTTCTGCAACGGCACAAACTCCCGTCGTGAATCTGCATCCTGTCTAATAATCAGTCAGTATCGTCTAATTACCATTTACGGTTAATTACTGATTTATTACTTAGCACACAGAAATCACGTCGTTATACAAACTCACCCACCACACTGGCATCAAAAGTGTCCACAAAAGAGTCCAGATCAGCTTCAGTGTGGAGAAGCACTGAGCTCGGACCAGCCAACTTCTTCATATAACTCACAATACCATCTACAGTAAATAATAAACACATCAAACAAGAGAATTAATAAATAAAACATATACAGGGGCCGGTCCAAAGTTTATACACACACACACGTCCCAGCAGTACCGAGTGAAACGACATACTTTCATACTTTCGACTGGTTCTGTGTAGAATTAAAAGTCGTTATTAAAAGCAGACCTGCTGTGTGAGGACCCTCGTATGAGGACGCCTCCTCTCCACCCCGAAAGATCTTCAGAGTGGGGTATCCGTTCACCCCAAACTTCTCACACGTCTCAGAGCTGGAAATACAGTCCACCTGATCCCAAAACAAACCCACTATTATACACACAAGTGTAAAATCCAGAACAGTTTACAACCTTTTACTCAAGTTTTCATGTATTAAAAATGTTCATCTGCACATTTAAAATGATATCCTATACATAGTGTTAATTAGAATTATAATAATTAACTGACTGTTTAAATGTTTAATATTGTCATATGAACATTTTTTCAATTGTAATAGAATTCAAATCAATTATTGTGCGATTTAGATCCACTCGAGTTGTTTGTATTTAACAGGATAGCCAAACAGCGCCCCCTAATGTGAACAAAGTAACGCAGTAACGTTTACTCGGAGTACATTTAACATGAGTTACTTTTTACTTGAATTTATTTTTAGACTTCACTAGCAGGAGTAAAGTTTAAGCCCCACTTCCACCAAATCACCGCTTAAACCTCGATGGCACAAAATAATTGTGTACACTTGTAATCGTACGTGGCTTCGGATAAATTCTGTAAAATGTAAACGCTTACCTTCGCCAGGGGCACCGTGCCCTTCAGCCGAGTGGCGGCAGCTTCATATTCAGGTGCCAACCGCTTACAGTGACCACACCTGTGGAGACGATGAGAGAAACTGGTTAATCTGTTAGAATCACGGTACAGACGGTTAATAATCCGGTTTTACTCGGGTCACTGAGCAGATATAAAACTCACCTGTCTGTCTTCACATGTGTGGTTACTAAATATGATGAGTTTTTGGACAGTAAAGACGTAAACGTGATTCGTTTCTCATATTTAGAATACGTATTAAAAAACGATGCAAATCAAGACTTTAATTGAGGCTCCCAGAACCCAAAATTCAATGTGGTAACCATGGTTACCCAACATAGTCCTTCAATTTAGGACAGGACTTTCATCTTAAGCATCATTTTGACAGAGGATGAGGTGACAGGGTGGTGTATGGGGTGTTGGGTAGTGTATCGGTGGGTATGGGGCATTGAGTAGTATGGGACGGGGTATTGAACAGGGTATTATTGTAGTGTATTTGGTGGGGGTCCTGATTCGACTCTCCACTCCTTTCTGTGTGGAATTTGCATGTTCACTCCGTGGCCGTGTGGATTTCCTCCGGGTGCTCCGGTTTCCTTACCGTGATGAGGAAACGAATTAATAAAATAATTAATAAATAAAATAATAATTTGAAAGTCGTGTTTAAGTGAGCAGATCACAAACGACATCAGTTCATTCAGAAATAAGCAGTTGTTCGTTATGTAAATGGTTTAAGTACCACAGTCCACGGGGGGGCGTGTGTCTGTGGATTTCCACGCGTGGGTGTGTTTAAAAAACAAAAATAAAATAAATTCTTTAAGTCTGAGACTCCCACAACACCTGATCAAAAACACAAACATGAAGACAAAATAAAGAATAACTTTATATTTAAATATGACACATTTAGGCTATAAATAAGTACCAGGGAGTGAAGAACTCCACCAGCAGCGTCTCATGTTCGGCTGCTCGCCGCTCGAAATCCGCGTCTCCGAACTCCAGAACGTCGCTCGAACCGCGGGACGATATTATCACGTTTTGCAGCACAAACAGCCATAAAACAACAAAACGTGCCAAAGACATTTTAAATGAAATAAAATAAAACAAGACGTGACGTAAAAACACGAAAGAATAATAAAAAAAGAACCGACCGGGCTTGGAGTTTAAAATTAGCTTAGCCACAAGAGTGGAAATCGCGGACGCTGATTGGCTGAAAGACCGAAAAGGGCGGCTGTGATTGGTGCACAGGGTCAGCGCTGTACGCTAGGTGCGCGATGCTAGAGGCTGTGTTTACATTTACTTCACACACTACGCACTAGTGCACTAGTTTTAGGGATATGTCGACAACATCAAAATACACATTTTATAATATCAACTTTGCAAATAATAAACGCCAGTTATATTGCATTCGACGTATAATACACTCAGCGCTTTGTGTCATGGATATATTTAGTTTTGTTCTTTAAAAGAACCCGTGGTTTCGATGACATATGATGAACCGTTTCCAATATCTAGCATCACACACTACAAAGTGCACTAGATTAGGGTTGAAAGAATTATGTGACGTAACAATACAAAATCGTACCACGGTGGGACACAGACTTGGTGAATACACTTAGCAGCTGAACAGGTCGCCAGTATGTTACAGGGCACACACACAATTGAAGTATCTCTAATTAACTTTACTGCACGTCTTTGGACTGTAGGAGCAAACTAAAGTACCCACAGACACAAAAGTACATGCAACAGACTCCACACAGAAAGCCCCGAATGGCCTTACCCCAGAATCGACTCCAGGACCTCCTGCTGTAAGGCCTCAGTGCTGATAAGAAGTAAAGATCTACACTGTTTGATTTTACAAACTTAAAGAAAACTAAGAAACCTTAAAAACTTTTTACATTTCATTTATGAAGATCTTGAACATACATTAGCAAAAAGAAAACATAAAACGTAACACCCTGTATAAAAAATACTGTACATGGTAGATCTAACAGGCTTATGAACAAAATATATACAACACACCAAAATAGAGAAAGTCCTTTGTGTTAGAAGTAGCTGCCGTTGTTGTTTAGTACGCTGGTGATAAATAAGTCTTTTCGTGTATTTAACGTGCGGTCTGGTTTATCATAGCTTAATAAATTCAGAGTCTCCGATTGTTTTTTTTTGTTTTTAAGTTATACAACGAGGAATCTTTCTGCACTTTTTATTCTTTGGTGTAAAGAGGTGAGAGTGGTTTATAGCTTAGAGCTTGTGGTCCAGATTTAGCTCCATCTGAATTTGGACACTCGACAAAGCTTTAAAAGGATGAAGATTAAAACGAAGTGATGGAATGTGCTTAAAATTCTTTAATATAACTCCAAACTATGAAGGAACATCTGCAATTGTGTAGTAAACAAACCAGAATATGGTTTATATATATATATCTTTGCTTTGATGACAGCTTTGCACATCTACGGAACCACCTGGACCTGAACGCTTCTCTGACAGTTTCGAAAGGACTTAACAGAGATGCAGAGATGACCAACTCATCTTGAATCATCTCACCTGGATTTAAGTCAGGTGATGGTGGAGGACAGGTCATGTGACCCAGCACCTCCATCACTTCCTCTCTCTGGAATCAAAAGGTGTCCAGACTTTTGAGCTGAACTGTACATAGTTGTACAAGTGCAGAGACATTTTGATAAACCCTCGGGAGAATAAGATGTGTGTCAGTCTTGCTCCTCGTCGGTAGCTGAATGCTGTTCGTTAGCCTCGTCCTCGGAGCTGACCTGTCGAGCCGAGGTGTGAAACAACTGCACGAGGTCCCGAAACCTTGTAGAAACCTAACAGAAAGGAAATAACAACAACAACAATAACACTACGTTTCATTCACATGGTGCCTTTCTTATACTGAAGATCGTTTTAAAACAACATCGAACACAAGAATGAAAAAGATAATCAGCGTTTAGTGAAATATTTCCATGTAATAATATAAAAGGTTTGTATAGAAATTATACCTCGACGGCGGTTTTGTTCCCGAGCTGTTCGGACACACACTGGAAAGTGCTCTCGCTGGCACCTTGCTGTTGGCAGGCTGTCAAAATGACCCGATCTGCCTCTCTGCAAACAAAAAACTATTAATTCATCATTTAATAACGTGTTTCTCTCAGCATGTCCAATAATAATTATTTAATTATTTATATATTAAAAAAAAATTAAATGCAGAAAGACTCTTTCCATCAAAAAGTTTCGTTTTACTGTTTCAGAAAATGAATAAAAAGCAAATAAAATCTCATACATATATATATATATATATGTGTGTGTGTGTGTGTGTGTATGTTTTCTGTGGCGCAGCTCAACATCTTCACAATTTTTTGTTTGTTTGTTACACTGACCTGGTCCAGAGGACGACTTTCTCTCCACTGGGGGTGAGCGAGATGTTCTTGGCACAGACGGGCGACTCGGATGACGGATTCGCTTCACTCAGCTGGCTCGTTTCTTTTTCTCCAGACAACTCCGGGCATCCAATTTCTGACCCGTCGTCGGCCTTGGCGGATTTATTTGGAGAGGAACATCGCTCCCTGTCGGCCTCCTTCCACGCCCCGTCCTCAACTTCAGGGGTGGAACGTGTGGAACATGGATCTCCATCTCTGCCCTCCCACATCTGGTCCTCGGGTTCTAAAAACAGAGTCAGGCAATAATTTATCATTAACAATAATGATAACATAAAAAATTCAGGGTGTGTAAAAGTATACATAGGTCTTTTTTCATTTAAATATTAAAGCATCTTTTATTAGTGAAATAAAATGTTTACGTATGTTTGAGTTATAAAACTCTTGCGAGACGACCAATGACACTGTACCTACAGCAACATGTCGTTTATATCAGTTCCAACAACAATACAGCTTAAAAAAACTTGCTGGATTCATTTACACCACGGCCAGGACTGCTCTCGTTGGGCCCTTGAGCACGGCCCTCGACCACTCGGCCTGTTACTGTTAATGACGTAAAGACAGAATGTACCGTGATGTGGACTGTCAGCAGCACTTCCCGACTCCTTCGTCACACTTTCCATGTCTTTGTCCTCCTCCTCCTGATCCGGTGCTCCTCTCTCAGAACCTCCATCTTCTCGTTCTTCTAAATCTTCTCGTTCTGGTAAAGGTTCCACCGTGAGAAACGTGCGTTCAGGACTTTTTAGACACTTGGAGTCGTCAGCGCCCTAAACGAGAATTAAAACACACAACACGGTTTGGATATTTTCCGTTTATACGTCCATGAAATGAAACGTTAAGTTACTATGAGCGCAGTAACGTGGTCAGACCAGGAGGCGGTGGCAGCGGCGGCAGCTTCTCCGCTTGTGTCGGCGATGTTTAGGGTCGCGTCCGGACGAATGGCAGTGACAGAGACAGTCGTGATCCGGCCAACTACAATCCTGCTGACGACAGCATGTGATCAGTTCAGGGGTTCAACAGACTTGCAGCAGTTTTCCATGTTAAACACACACACACTCACACACACACACACACACACACACACACACACACACACACACACACACACACACACACACACA
>JAOTRQ010000029.1:4063383-4075688 GCA_028565875.1 Hoplisoma paleatum
GACTATTAGTTGATTAGTTGGAGTAAATGACGACCACTGGTCGACCAACAAAATCCTTGGTTGTGGACAGCCCTACATTTTATATTATAATATAATGTAGTATATATATATATATATATACATATATTATATCAATAACATGTAAGGGAATCATTATTGAGTATTAAAGGTGGCTCCACCTTAGAATGATTAGTCTGATGTGTCGATTTCTATCAAACTTTATACGATCATTGTCAGAAGTTGAGTAGAGTAATTGTTCTGATGCTTGTTTAAAAATGTAGTTAGTTGATTTATTTTTTAAAAAGCAATGAGTAAGAATATAAGTTTAAAACCACGTTAAAGTGGTTTGTAATAAACCTCATAATTTTTCTATATTTTCAGCTTCTAATGTTACAGTGACGGTGATGTTGTCTGGTAATTCTGTTGAGCACCAGTTGAAAGGTTTGCACAGATCCACTCTCTACACTGTGAAGCTTATAAGCCAAATAAACGAGCTCCAGAGTAGCTTTGTCTCCACAACATTCACAACAGCAAGTGGTAATAATAAACCTTTCTCCGTCAGAGCATTCTTGATTCTCGCATGCGTTCACTAATCAATTATATCAATTAAACAAGCTCTATGTTACACCAGGTTTTATTTAAACTATTTCTTTTTTTAGGAGTTAAGCTTCAGGTTGTAAAACCCAGCAACATCACCTGGCATTCAGGTGTGATATCTTGGAAGGCCCCGCATGTGGCCTTCAAAAGCTACAGACTCACATACCAGAGAGAAGAAGATATTAAGGTAATGACAGTAGTTTCATATTGACAGTGAAATTGTTTAGAGTTAAACTCTAAAGTCTAGAGCAAATAACTATTATCGAGATGTTGGGTTTGAATCCCCATTGGTGATATCAGACGGTTGTGTGTTTCCGTATACATACAGTACATCTCAGGCTATGGTTGTCCAGTTCAATCAATGGAACCGGACCCACAATCCTGACCTGTTATAAGCCGCGATAAAACATTGAATTGATTTAGTATCAACATTACAAAATGACGAAAAGATACACACTTATACACACATAATTGTCCATGTCTGAGTGGGTATGACAGATAAAAAGTGCCAACAGAAAATTCCATGTTCGATGTTGAACACATTTCTGCTGTTGTGCTTTTTCTGGCTCAAACAGGAAGTGATCCTTAATCCTACCGTGTCCCGATACGAGTTGACCAATCTTGTGGCATCTTCTAACTACATTGTAAAAGTAGATGGAGAAAGCGAGGGACAGTACATCAGTGTCGTCTCTTCAGCGTTTTCCACCGGTAATCATTACATACTGCTTTGTAAAGATTTATTTTGTTTATAGTTTAAAGTCCTAGTTCATTTCTGGTTCTTGTCTTTTTCAGCACAGCCCCCGTACCCGTACCCAACTGAATGCTCCCAGATCCAACAGAACGGAAGAAAGGAGTCGGGAGAAGCTGAGATTTACCCTGAGGGTAAGGATGGAGAGCCAGTGTGGGTGTACTGTGATATGGAGACGGCTGGTGGAGGATGGACGGTAAGTTAGACCTTGTTGTCCTAACCGAACTCACTAAGGTCCACGTTAAAAGTGGAGTAGTGTTTTACAAAGAATCATTAAGAATCAATTAACCTGGGGTATGATCTGACTCAGCGGTTCAGTTAAAATGAAGACTGTATTTGTGTAGGTGTTCCAGAGAAGACTTGATGGATCTCTTGACTTCTTCAGAGGCTGGAAAGATTACAGCAAAGGTTTTGGAAATCTGAGTGCTGAATTCTGGCTTGGTAGGAGTACCAGTAATGCTTGGATCATGCATGGTCTCTTTTCCTCTTCATTTTTAATGTTTACATCCTTCTTTAGGAAATGAAATGCTTCACAAGCTGACCAGTTTGGTCCCAATGAGTCTCTGGATTGATCTCCACTCAGGAAACGACACAGCCTTTGCTTTCTACTCAAACTTTACTGTGGGATCAGAAATGGCTCACTATATTATTGGTCTTTCTGGATACTCCGGCACGGCTGGTAAGAGAAAAACATTGATGTAAGACTTATTGTAGTACATTGAATTGCACTTAGGTGTCTGTGTTGCTTGCATTTGCAGGTAATTCCATGAGCTACCACAACGGTCATCCATTCTCAACAAAGGACAAGGATCCTAGTACCAAAAATAGCCACTGTGCTAAATCGTACATGGGTGGCTGGTGGTATACGAATTGCTACAAAGCTAATCTAAATGGCCTCTACGCAACTAATTCCCAGGATCAGGTAAAACATTTCATTGCATCAATGTTAAATAGCGAAACGTTTCTGGAAGGCTATGCCAAAATGCTATGCCAAATAAAGGACACAAAAATAAAAACGAATAAAGCCGTTCAGAAAATCAAGTACAGATACATTAGATGTATCTTAACACACTACTTAAAGCAGTTTCCAAAACGAGAATGAAGTACTCTAAACATGATAAACATGGATGAACACAAACCAATGATAGGTGTGTTTAAGCTGAATAAAGCACATTGAGTTTATCTGTTTATCAGGGAGTGGTGTGGATAGACTGGAAGGGCAAAGACGTCTCCCTCCCATTTACTGAAATGAAGCTGCGGCCTGTCTCGCTGAACCATGTCACCCCAATGACCCAAGGCTGAAGTTCTAACACAAAGAGGGACCACTTACTACCTAATTCATACCAGCGAACATCAGCTGCATCAGCAAACAAGACGTAAACACACTGTGATCGTTTTAATCTCATCATTATCATATGTATATTATTTATATATTGAGTACTCTTAGTTTTTTATATATATATATTTTGGCTGCGCCTGGTACATTTTATTCTGTGTATTACGTGTTCTTTTCATTTGTAGTCTGGACTCGGCACTTAATAAGCAGTTCATTACACAGACAAGTTGCTAAAGCACAGCACTAATGAAATGAATACACTGTTAAGTTTTGTCTGGTGTAAAGGTTTTGTCTTCTCCATTAAAAATAAAGTTTTTTTTTTTCATTTATACCAAACTAAGTGTAATTATGTGTAAAATAGGACATTTAAAATCCAATTCACTGGATTATAGCCTTAGTTACTGTGTACAGCCGAGTCTGTTGTCGCCGGTTGGATGAGCACCATCCAAGCTACTTGGTTGCAAAAATCAGTGTATTATAATCTGAGTGAATACACCAAACACCTGAACAGGTTGCCAGCCTGTTTTAGGGTACAATGATGAACACACATAGGACATTTTTACTATTTCTGAAATGTATCAGTAAGAAATTTAGAAATGATAGTAATCAAAAGGTTGCTGTTCCAAGCCCATTTCAGGTTGGCACCGTAAAGCCAATAAGCAAACATGTTCGACACTGAAATATGGACGGCTGTTTGGATTTACAAAACCCCACATGACATGACATTCACAGGGGATGCGAGTGTTTTTTACGAGTAATTTTCCACAGAAAGGCATTTTTTATCATGCCTCTTTGACCAACTGTGGTTTAGAGCTTCGGGTATTTCGCTTTGGCAGTAAACAAAATTCCACTGACAGGTACACTGCACCTTTTGATTTGGTTCTCCGGTCAAATCTACATTCCAGTATATCTACAGTATCTGCTGAGTTCTTCGTAATGAATGGATCCTTTTTGGAAAGCCTTGGGGTAAAGATGGCAGGGTCACTTCAGATCATCAACGTTCTACATTGACACACACAGAACCAGATGCTCAGACATCTCATATGAAGTTTTAAATATAGCTTCATTTATTGTATATACAGACTACTATGAATCCAATGTAATAATCTTTATGATATCATCAATCATTTCATTGAATAATAAAGAAGTTTGTTTCCATTGCTTAATTCGACATTGAGATGAAGGTTGAGACAATATTTAGGCACCCTTGCTCAAAGAGTGGATCAACACACAGCACTACATGGTGAAGATAAATGAAGGCGAGAGATTATAAAAGAAGCAGGAAGGTTTTCACTGCAGACGCAAGTCAACAGAAGTACAGAATCCATGTATACGTTAGTGTGTGTAGGAGCAGCTTTAGTGCTGTTCATTCTGCTCATTCTAGTCACACATCTTTCAGGAAAGCGTTACTTACAAAGTCATAATGATGACAAACGATCAAAAGGTAAGAAAATCTTAAAATTGTATTCTGAGTATTAAAAGTTCTAAATCAAACTGAATTTTCTGTTGTTGTTTTTTATACCCATTTTCTGTCGTATCTGACCCTTGGGTGCTCTGAAAACCGTTACTGATCCCTCCAGACCTTCTTAGTAATGTTTTTACGGAGTACGTTGCCAGGTCATTCCCTGACCCCTAGTGTTCTGGGGAACTGTCTAATACATAGTGCATATTTTGTGGCTGTAGGAGGAAACCGGTGTACCCGGAGTAAACCCACATGGACACGAGGAAAACAAACACCCAGAAACACACACGGGATAGGGCTGACCAGCGCACTGGGCACATATGCTCAAAACTGCCCCCTAGTGTATGTAAATGTGTGTTTTACTGCACAGATTGAGTTAAATCCGGAAAACTTATTCTCTGAATTTTTTTTGTTAAAAATTGTATTATTGTTTAATTAATTTATATTCATTTCAGGGAATACTTAAAGGCTAACTGTGTGCTACTGTAATAGATTGTAATTAAGTTGTTTATATTTTTGTTTGTCTTGGTACAGTGTCGAAAGCTCTACATTTTCTGTTCATGCCGTGCCATCGCCCCCTTACTCCCTCGCTTCCTGGACCTCAGCCTTTACCTCTCCTGGGAAACATATTTCAGCTTAGCCAAGACCACCTGCCCATATATCTGACTGGACTGGCTCGCAAATATGGAAATATCTACCGCCTCCAATGTGGCAATACCAGTACATCGAAATATTAGACTTCTGCTTTGCCTATAAATACGTCATTATAAAATAATATTCCAAAATTCCTGAATTTTAAAATGTGGTTAAAAAATAGTGACTGTTTTGTGTGTTTCTTTAAGCTATGGTCATTCTGAACAGCAGTGAACTTATTCGTGAGGCTCTGGTGAAAAAATGGTCGGACTTTGCTGGAAGACCAGATTCATTCACTGGTAAAGATTAAAATCACTTATGAGTTCTACTTAAGTTGTTCAATATAATCTAACCAGTCATGTGTGTTTCGAACCTTCTCGCAGGTGATAAAGTGTCAGGTGGGGGTCACTCCATCTCTCTAGGAGATTACAGTGAGAAATGGAAAGCCCATCGACGCCTTGCCCATAGTGCTTTGCAGCACTGTGTGGCTGAATCTTTGCATTCTGTTATAGAAAAGCAAGCACTGCACCTTAAACAGGTAGATGGTTCGTCCATAAATCTTTAATTAATGCGTTATTTTTTATTGAAAGATTTCTAAAACCAAAGGGCATGACACTGTGGCATAGTAGTTGGCACTGTCACTTCACAATAAGAAGGTTCGAGTCCCAGTTAAAGCAATTCCATGGCTTTCTATGTGAGGCCTGTTAATATCAGAATTATTGCTGTATGCAGCTGTCAACTTGTCATTGACAGTTAAGACATGAGAGTAACGGGTTATAATTAAATTGATAGCTTTCTTAGTTTAAAATCAAGACCTTTCTCTTTAACCCTAACAAAATGACAGACTTAACTATTTTACTGGTGTCAGGTGTTGCTAGAATACAAGGAGGCAGTGGATCTGTCTGAAGATTTTACCGTAGCAGCAAGTAACATCATTACCACCCTGGCATTCGGGAAATCGGTAACAGTCCACCTTCTGTCTCTAGGACCATGTACACATGTATATAACTAATATGTATAATGTTTCTGACCTGTTGTCAGTATGAAAAGAAGTCGGCAAAGCTCCAGGAGCTGCACGACTGTCTGAATGAGATTGTGTCTCTGTGGGGTTCACCGTGGATCTCGGCTCTGGATTCCTTCCCTCTACTCAGAGTAATACTTAAATTTTATCACCATTTTGTAGACGGTGTCATTTAAGTTATAGACTGCCCGTCTAGTGAGGTACTATAATTTATTACTTTTAAACGATCTTTTTACAGAAGTTACCAAATGCTCCATTTTCACGTCTTATGAGAGCAGTGGTTAGAAGGGACGAGCTCATTAAGGAATACTTGGATGAGTTTAAGGTAAAGATGATCCACCGGAAATTTGGTATTATGGGCATAAGCAGACAGAACCACTAATGTGTTACATAAACATTTACACAAAACCTTATTGTTTGTGTTGTTATGGCAGAAAAGTGATAATAAAGACAGAAATCTCTCTCCACCACTTCTGCAATATCTCCAATCACCACAGGGAACAGCGCACAAGATGGTAAATATAGCAACTATAATTCAGTTACAGCAATTAAATAAGCAGTTGTTTTTCAAGTGTTACACTGATATGCAAAGTCTGATACTGAAACAATTATAATACCCTTGATTAACTTTTAGTAGATAATAAAACATAAATGAGTAATTATACACCCTTATGCAAGAATATAACATTGTCAAAATATAATTCTGCTCTATGAAAGCCACCCGAATGTTCCATTTAATATAATAACATATGCTGTGTACATCTGTTTATATGCACAATACATAAATACATTGGTCTCTGAATATTGTTGATACAACATGGCATACATCAATACTTTCTATTATACTCCTGTATATTATAATAGTTTGGGAATTTGGGATTTCGTTTCCTTGTGCAAAAAGAAGTATAAAAAAGTGAACTGATCTTTGATCCTGTTCCCCCTGAACATCTTAGACAGGAACTGTATGTAAGCCATGTCTGTTCGTTTAACCTTTGTTCTGGACCTTACGAATGATGAATACAAATTGCTTCAAATTCCATTTAGTCAAATAAATAATTAAGTCAAATTGTTTAGTGTTAAAGTGATTGGCTACCATAACTGCAAATATCAAATTTCCATGTTAGGTCCTAGTTCGTATACCGTACGTGGTTTCTGTATTACCTGTATCATTTTGTTTGACAGACTCTAACAGACGCTTGCTTGCACATGACGACAGTGGACCTGCTGATAGGTGGAACAGAGACCACTGCTGCCTGGCTCAGCTGGACGATTGCTTTTCTCTTATACAGACCAGAGGTACTGAGTGATTTGAAGCCATCGAATTTTACCGTGTAGTGGCAAAGGTGTAGTGTGGATGAGGTACAGCATGAGGTACAGAGTTCTGGATGTGATTTAGCTGGAACACAGGGTCGTATTTCCTCTATCACTGCTTGTCATAACACCCTTTATTCTTAACTATTTTGTTTTTTTCCATCTAAAGGTTCAGACTCAAGTACATGAGGAACTCAATAATGTGCTTAATGGTCAGTATCCTCGCTACAGTGACCGTCACAGGCTACCGTACCTGAGCGCTGTGATTAATGAGGTGCTGAGATTGCGGCCAGTGGCTCCTCTTGCAGTGCCACACAAAGCCATAAGAGACAGCAGGTCACTATCACATTTATAAACACAATGTCAGATCGTGTACGCATTTTTGCATTAAATAAGCTCAGTTTGGGGATTTTTTCACTGGTGGTGTAATGTTTTGCTTTAGCATTGCAGGATACTTCATCCCCAAGAACACAGTCGTCATTCCAAATCTGTTCGGAGCCCATCATGATCCAGAAGTTTGGGCTGACCCGAACAGCTTCAGACCAGGTATAGAAATGCACAAATGACTAACTAAATACCTAAAATATATCACATATAAACCAAAAATCAAAGCATAATCATTTTATTTAGGGCACTTTTATCTTTGTAACAGAGCGCTTTTTGGAAGGAGGTGGGGGTTCACTTCGAGCCTTAATGCCCTTCAGTGGAGGTGCTCGACTATGTCTCGGGGAGTCTGTGGCCAAAATGGAAATATTTCTCTTTATTGCGTACCTGCTTCAGGACTTCCAGTTTTATCCTGCCAGCCCGGAAGATCCCCTGCCAGACCTGCGTGGTGTGGCCAGCGTAGTCTTGAAAGCCAAGAGCTACAAAGTCATTGTCCATCCTAGAAACAAACACATTTAAGTAGTAAATGCAGTTTATTAAATGTAAATATGTCACCGTTGCTACACAATTGGTTAATTTTAGCCATCGTGATTAAAAACAGAACACTTTACAGCAGTGTAAAGTCTACATCACTATTACGAGTCTTTTATTATCGTTCTTGTTGTATTTTGTGCCACGTTTATGCATTTAAATTAGGGTTGCACCGGATATCCGGTTCCGATTTACGAATATCCGACCAATTTTAAGATATCCGATCCAATCCAATCCACAGAAGCTTCAAAATGAAGAAAATAATGCAGGAAAAGAGATTAAAATGTTTTGTTTGTGTTTCGTTCTATTTATGTTCTATTTTATGCGGCATTAACTCACACACACACATACGCGCACGCGCACGCACACACACAAACACACTCGCGCGTGTATAAACACACTCGTATTAAACTTTAACATTAAACTGAATGTGTGTGTAACACTGTTGTAACTCCTCAGTAAATAAAGTCGTTATTTACTCTCCTAAAAATTGCTGGAAGTAGAATGACGTCATTGCCTAATTAGCATAATGCGTGTTTTTAAATCTGTAAAAGAAAAATGCTGTGGAGAGAAAAAAGTGAGTAAAGCAAAACTTCACATTAGGCACATCAATCTCTGCTTATTTTTTACTCTTTTCTTTTACTCTTTTCTTTTTTAAACTAATAACTAGACAAGTATCAACAAATCATCATAGTTGCTATAATGAGATGTTATTACAAAATAGATCTGAGCACCAACTCTTTGGTTCCGATTCCGGCAGGATAGTGCTTCAGACATCCGGTGCTTTCAGATTCCGGCAGGATATCAAAAAAAGTACTATCCGGTGCAACCCTAGTATTTAAATAGGTACCTACAACACAACAAAATTATTTTATGGACTACAAAACAAGCAATTGATTCCTAATAAAGGGCCCTATAGTAAAGCAGCAAAAATCTTATCAGTCTTATCTAATCGTATCTACATCTTATCAAATACTGAGTATTGGTTAACAGGTTTCATCTTCTTGTATTAAAATATGTGCTTTGCTTTCATTCACGGTGTTGTCATTGCTTTCTGTCATATTTTCCTTCACTGCCCAGCCCATTTATTAATGCATTGATGTTTTTGTGGGATTGGGTGGGATGTTGCTCAGCTGCTGGCTGGAATTATAGCAGAGCCTGCTTTACTCTCAGAATACACTATCTTTGCTCTGGACTATCCAAAACGACCCAAAACGGCCCAGGTGCCCAGTGTGGTGAGTTCATTTTCCCGCATTGCATTTCTTTGCCCAGCTGCCCTGCTGAACCTAAACACGCCTACTGCTTCTATTTTCTTTTTGTATTGCCTGTGGTGGTGTTGGCTTTCCAAGTGATTTTTGTTTACTCAGTTTTTTCCTCTACTTTATTTGTTATTTTGCATAACTCATGTATGGCATCTAATCTCTGTTTTTATTTAATATTTGGTATATAAGAATCCATTATTAAGCATGTTTTTTTGCAACCAACAACTTGATTGGGCTTTTTTGACTTTTTTTATATTGGCATACCAGCTTCAGATTATTTCATGGCATTGCAGTAATAATGATACTGCTCACGGATTTTATTTTGTACGAAGTATGTTTTTGTATAAGGAGACCATGTATGGAATTGCCTCAGTAAAAATAATAATAAAGGTGCCAGAGTCTTGTAATTACGAGAAATCGTTAAAGCAATTCATATCCTAGGTAACTTGTCTCAGGTATTTTGTGTATTTTAATATTTTTGGAATGTGGCATTTTGGCAGCATCTTACAAACTTACATAACAGAATATTCAAATGTTCATGTCAAGTTTATTTGTATAGTTCTTTTTTACAATATACACAGAGGGCCATTTATATGGATATATGGTGTTATCAACTTTCTGTTTGTGGCACAATATGGGAGGGGGAAAACTTCAAGATGGGTGGCAACCGTGGAGGTGATCAAACAATTTTTTCGAATGGGAATAGGGTTGTGTAACACATAAAATTAACTGAGAATTTCATAAGAAAAACAATTGATTTAAGCCTAACTTCATTCTGTCATGAGTTATTTACAGGTTTGTTTTTGTTTGCAGCCATTGACATGTTGCAGAGGTTAACACGTGAGGAGCAGATGAAAACGTTAATATCTGGTGTACGCAGTACCCGGGTCATTGCAGCAGATTTCAATGCAAGACCACCCTTTCCCCATGCTACCGTTTGCAAACTGCTTGCTTAATTTTGTGAAACAGGTTAAGTGTTAAATTTGCCAAAATATGGATGTAAAAAAGCTCACTAATGAAGAAACATCAGTATCTGTTCTAGCTTCATTCAGCCAGAGCACAGCATATGCTGTATAAAGAATTATTACGCAAGTTGTATTTAAGAGGATTCCTTTTATTATTGAAGAACAACTATGTTCTCAATCAACTTTAAAGTCTCATGAATATTAAAGCTTTTTTTAAAGAAATACAGTAACAAACAAGAGCAAAAAGCATAAATCATCTTAATTACACTAGGATAGATACCAAAACCTTGTTAACGAAGGTTGTGATAACATGTCTCAGTTTTTACTTTTGTAAATTTTTTTAAAGACAAAAAGAAAAAGAAACACACAAAAAGGGGGTGCTCAATCTACAAATAGAGAGAATAGTGAGGAAATGTATGAAAGAAAAGGGCGCCATTTCTTATTAAATTAACTAACACGGCCTTTGGAGGTAGCAATGATCTTCTCCATTTTTAGTGCCTGTAAGACGTCTCAAGTTGAAATTAGAGGAGGATTGGGAGATTTCCATAGACGAAGGATACAGAGTCTGGCCATCAGCAATGTAAAGGCATGCACGCCAGATTGCATGGCTGACTAATGAGAGAGACCTAACAAGTATCCAAATATAGCAATGGAGGCGTCTGGAGCAATGTTTAGACCAATGATTCTAGTGAGGCAAACAAAATAGTAGGTCCAAAAAGAAGAAAAGGAAGGGCAAAAATAAAACATGTGACTGAGGTTGCGGAGGGAATCACCGCATCTGTTACAACAATCAGCTACCGATAAAGGATAAAATTTGGATAGCTGTGATTTTGAACGGTGCACTCTGTGTAAAACCTTGAATTGCAAAAGTTGAAGTCTGACACAAGGTGCGCCAGTGCGAATGATTTTTAATGCCCCACTCCATAAGTCATTTGAAATATTCATTACCAACTCTCGCTCCCAAGCTCGTCTGATCTTATTGGATGTAACCTCAGTGATATCCATAAGCTTCATATATATTAAAGAGATAAGAGGACTCTGAAAGGGATTCAAAAACAGTAATTGTGTAAGACTACTAAAATTGCCCTCCTTAAAGAAATCACAGAAAGAAATGAGACCAGAGTCATGCCAGTGTCGAAAGACTGTACTGGAAGTGGGAAATAAATGATTGTCCAAAATAGAAAGAAAGACGGGCAAAGAAATCCTAAATGAAGTCCGTAATCAATTCTAGAAAACATTTCTTAGGTAAAATCACAGGAAGAGTTCAGAACAGGAATTTAGGTAGAACATTCATTTTTATAGTAATAATCCTGGCAATCATGGACAATGGAAAAGTTCTCCACTTTGACAAATCTGCTTTAGTCATTAGAGGGTCAAAAATTGTACGGATAGTGGCTTCTAGTGAATCAGCAATGAAAACGCTAAGTATTTGAACCCACCATCCCCAAACTGGAAAGGAATCTGAGGTCCAATTATGGATTTAGCTAATAAGTTTACAGGGTAGTGAACACTTTTCAGAATATTGATCCTATAACCAGAAAAAGACCCAAAGTTTGATAATGTGTTCATTATGAAAGGAAGAGAGTTGGACGGGTCAGCTACAAATAAGCGCATAAAGGTAAACCTTCATCATTATACCAATATGAGTGATGCCTTGAAACTCTGGAAGTGTTTTCAATGTCATCGCGTGAGGCTCAATGGCCAAAGCAAAGAGCAGCGGAGATAATTGACATCCTTGTCTAGTTCCCCTGAATAGAGGAAAATATGGAGATTGTATGTTGTTAGCGCGTACAGAAGCTTGAGAAGCACTGAATAGTAATTTCACCCACAAAATGTAGAACAAAAACCAAATCTGTGCAAAACTTAAAACAGATATGGTCACTTGACCATATCGAAAGCTTTTTCAGCATCCAATGAAATAACCACCCCTGGGGTGATTTGCGGAGCCATTCATTGATATCACATAAAGTAATGTTTGAACTAGGGCCGGGACTTTAACGCGTTAATTTCGATTAATTAATTACAAAGATTTTAACGCGTTAAAAATTTTAACGC
>JAOTRQ010000029.1:4138974-4155089 GCA_028565875.1 Hoplisoma paleatum
CACACATTTATAACCTTTAATGACATGTTATTATTAATAATGAATGATATTCATCTATGTGAAGATGTTGATCATGTAAACGATTTCTCACAATCATTTTCAACAATCATTTAACAAGGTAGCAAACAAATAAATATGCAGCTATATTTAGAACAGGCCCGCGGGCGACTCATGAGGTCCTGGTGCCCGCGGGCACCACGTTGCTGACTCCAGGTTTAGATGCTACCATGCCATCCTTCCCGTCTTGTCGACTGCTGTTTTGCCATGCCAGACTGTGACATCGCGGTATTAGTATTGTTTCTTTTGTGTATGCTGATCCGGTCAGGCTGGCATTACCCACGTGTTTATTCATTTGTTTAGTTTTATTCTTTGGGAACGAGTGTTTATTTCTTATTTTCTTTACTGTATTGGTTAGAGGTGGGACTTCGAGACCTTAAATGATTTTAGTGGGATTATCAGTGCACCGTCCGGTTATTTAGAAATGTGTTCATTTTTAAGGTTGTGCTGCCGTAGGTTTGAATCCCTTGCGTGGTTTTGTCATTTATAGGAGATTCTCCATTCTTTATGGGTGGTACCGTGATTTTTGTTTATTTGTGTGTGTATGCGCATGCATGGTGGTGTGAGTGGAGAACGGATGCCCAAGGATTCACAGTGCCAGCTGAGGCTTGTGTCGCCAACCATTTAAAAACCATTGATGCTGCTAAATGATGAGTGAATGTATTTTAAACAAGAAATCATGGGGCCTGTATTACTATGAATCTATTTAAATAATTAATAATGTAATAATTCATTTCATAATAAATCATGGTGTATGTATTTGCTTTGAAAAATTTGTAAAGTAAAGGGGTTTGCTGAGGCCCAAGTTCACGTCTCTTTATTCTTCAGGCAAATGAACCTGTGTCCTTAAGGGGTATGTTTCAGAAGTATTCTTGGGGTAAAGTCCCTAGGTGGCATTGTCGGTTCCTAATTAATAAGGTGTCGTATAATAATTGTGTTCACGACGGCGCAGACGCCTGCGACGTAGGCCGCATGTACACGTGTCACTTCTGTACATTAAAGACGAATAATTCATTGATTTTGTCGTCCTTTTCAGAATCACCGTACCTCCGTCTGTCCATGACGACGCCGATGAGGATCGCCGGGTTCGCCGGACGCTGTTCACACCGTTCACACGCCTCAGCATCCGAACGTTCTACAGCTTAACAACTGCGTCTGAAAGCACGTCGGCTTACGAACACGGAGACGTTACCCAGTCGGCTCGGCATCACAACAGTGATATCTGAGACGTTTCTGCTGTTGTCGTTGTCGTTATTGTTGTTGTTCTTTCTTTGTCAGCGATACGTATGGAATACTAAATTACTGACGGATTCGGCATGAATCACTGAAGCGGAGGAACAATTTGCCTGAAACAGAATCAGATCTAGAACACAATCGTTACTTGGTGAAGTATTTAAAAGTGTGAATGCCAGTTTTGAACGAAAAGACCAGCGAGAAAGGTCCTCTGTAGGGCAGACACGATGATTCCACATCACACCGACCTTAACCATCCCAAAGAGTTTATTGCCATAAATAGTGCTCTAAAGACGTAAGTATAGGTTAGCGTAACGTTGTTTAAGATCTCCTAATTATCATACGTCTATAGATAGAACGTGTATTCAGGTAATATTACGGGTCAGGGAAATCCCTCATGACTTAAGTGCCATCGTTAAACATAACGAGTGCCCCAAATTTGCCCTCATAGTACGTCCGTTTACATTCTACGGTGTTTACAGTTTACACCTTAAGTGAAACACTCATCATTAAGTGCCACAACGTTCATACAACTGCACAGCCTTGTTACATCAGAACCCTATAATGGACGTTCTGATAGGATTCTAAGCAAGCCATTTGACGTCCGTGGAGCCAGAAAAGACGAGGCGTGAATCTTCCTAGGGCGACTTTACTCTTTCTTTTCTAAAAGGACAATTGTTTTATAACCCGGCGTACTTGATGTAATAACGTGAACGTGCTGCTGATTCTGTTTGCATGAATGGTGTTTTTTGTTTTTTTATTAGATGTTTTTGCTATTTTAAAAGCACATTCTGTCACAATCCAGCGTTCTAATCAGCAAAGAAAATAACACGAACTCTTGACTGTTTTGTCTAAAGTATTCTGATTGCATGAATGTCCAATTGTCCCGATGAAATGATGAGTTTTTAGAGAATTTAGAAGCACATTTTGTCTCAGAGCGCCATTTGACACTTTCTGATTCTCTTTTGTTTACGGACACGCTTTTGATACGGGCTGATTGCGCCCGAAGAATTCTGACTTACATATTTTTTTATGCATCCTTAAGAAGCTGGTTTATTAAATGTGGGTTTTGTACTGAGAAATTGCATCAGCTGGAGGAAGTCGTGTGATCTCTTGGTCATTTAATGATGATGCCCACTCCGAAATCTCAAATGTACGCCATCGTCCTCTTCCTGCTGATGGTGTCCACGCTGAGTGTGTCGGATTCCTTCAGATCTAAGAAGGTACAGATCAGAGCCCCTACCAGTGCCCCCACTATCAGTCCCAGGCCCAGTACCCGGGGACCATTATTACTCCAGCCCCGTGGACGAGGGAACGCTCGAGGAAACGGACGGGGTAAAGGGACGACCGCCTGGCCAGAGACACCGCCCAGACCCCAGGCTCAGGTCATGCTGTCTAAAAACGTCACAGCCCACGCTCTGAAACCACCGCACGGTGCGGCACAGGTAGCTCCGCCTCCTCGCCGACTAGTCGAAGTGGACGTCTGCCGAGGATATTATGATGTCATGGGTCAGTATGACCTCACCTTTAACTGCTCCAAGGATGACTTCATTTACTGCTGCGGGACGTGCCACTACCGCTTCTGCTGCCAGGATCGCTCACGCCGGCTCGACCAAAACATCTGCCAAAACTACCACTCGCCAGTATGGGCCAACACGGCGCCGCCCGGCACCAAGCCTCCCCACCACTTCACTGACCCTGACCTGAGTCGCATCGAACAGAGCAACAACACCATATACGTCATCGGTGGGGTCATTTCATTCACCGTCGCTGTAGCCGTGGCCATCAAGGTGGCCTTTAACAAGGCCTCACGACAGGCACGGAACCCCGAGCTCAATATGCCCAGGTGATTAAGGGTCACATGATGATTTTAAAACAAATCTATTGTATTTTTTTGTACTAAACCTGTCTGTGGTGACAGGGCTCTGGTGGACATGCTGCGTCACCAGTCCAACCCAGGTCAGCAAGGAGAACGGAACAACAGTGTGGCAATCGGAACTGGAGGAGGAGGAGGAGGAGGAGAGGGTACTCTCGGGCGGCCCCCGAAAAACCTATATCCCACCCTGCAGAAAGACAACCGCTGTAAGTTCTGTCTGTGGAGGTATCTGTAGTTATTATGTCTCTTTACTTAAGTCTGTTATCCTTTATAATTGATTGGTTTGCTATTTACTCATATATGGAAGTGTATTAATCATGAGATTGTGCTAATCATTAGTAAGTAGATAAGTTGTGTTACTCATAGTAATTGTGTTTTGATGATTTATATTATGGTTTATTACAATACTAAATCTCTTTAGTTAGGTAAGACAGTTTCTTTGAGTAAATCAAAATATGTAGGCTTAGCTAGATAAGGAGTTATGCTCCCTCCAAAGGCCCGAGGTCAACCTTGAGGACCGGAGGTAGATTGTCTACCGAAACTATAAAAATAACAAGTGTATGTGTGTACATGTGATCAACGAGGATTGGATGATCAATTATGTGGTTGTGTTTTACTATGCGTGTGTGTGTGAGGAATAATGTATTAAACCTGAAGATGAATGACAGACTTCATCTGCATTTTTCCAACACTTTTGCCTTGTATTAATGTTGATCATTCTTGCAAGAATTAAATCTGGTGGTCTGGTACCTCAAGTGTATTTGTGTGTTTGTCTCTCCACATTTTTACAGGAAATTTCCACAACACTGACATCACAAGACTTATTTTATTTACCTTATTATTTTCCAGACTCGTTTCTCAGGCTGTAAGATCTATTCATCTGCAGACACAAATGCCGAACAGAGTTGCGGCTGTAAAATAAAGCTTAAACAACGTGTCTTTACATTTGTATAAAGGTCCGGACACAACAGGATTTTTTTTGTGACTTTTTATTTTCTACGTTGTACATTCATGCTTTGTTTTCCAAACATACTTGCAGACGATGCACATTTGTTGACCCTCCCAAATCCCCAAATCATTTCAGTTTGGCTTTAAATCAGGCACACATAGAGGTCAGATTATCCTTACACTGCCGGGAGGTGTGTACAATACAGAAAAGGAATTAAATCAGGATATTAAATAAAAAAAACATTCAAAATATTGACTGATCTTTATTTAAACCATTTTAAGTTCTCACAATACACACCGACACTCGCCCATTAGTACCACTTATTAAAACCGAAACATTCAGGGATAACACCAAACAAAAAGAGTGTAATGGGCTTATTTGTTTTCTGATCCCGATTTCCGATCCGTACAATAGGCAGCTTGACAAGTATAACAATCATTTGAGCAGGTAAACAGTTTCCACAAACCTTCACAAACACCGCAACTAATCTAAAGTCTTGAATCAACCAGTTCCTACTTATTTTACATTTAAAATGTGCACAGTCTGTGAAGGATCTTCCAGTGTTGAACTGATCGTGACTCGTGAAGTAACTTCTGTACAGGTTTCTAACTCGTATAATGTTTCCTTGTGTATTACAGTGGGTAACATGCAGCACAACTTCATAAATACTTTAGGATCCAGCCCCAAACATACAGCTACGATTGGTAAGTTCTCTGCAGAGGTTTGAGTAAAAAAGATTTAAAGGTTTTTGTGACATGTGCACAAACTTGTTTACTCGTGGAATTAAATTCTTACGTCACTGTCCACACCGGAGGCCAAAAGTATATAGTAGATAATAATCAAAGTCAAATCAAATCAAAGAATGAAATACTGAAATAAAAGCGTATTATATAACGTAATGTGTATATTGTGCAGTAGTGTATGACATTAGCTATACTGCTAATAGCTAATTTAGCATCCTGCTATATTAGCAATATCGCTAATGCAGTCGAATGTGCAGTCGACGACTGTTGCTTACGAAATTTGCTTATTGAAATATAAAGTTTTTTGAAACGATCTATAACACAGTGTTTAAATACTCAACATGCAAAGCATAATAATAAATAAGTTATTACTTAATTCTAGTCAATGTTTGAAGAATTTATCTAGTGGGATTTAACACGTTCGCTTGACTGACTGCACTTGAACAAAATCACTACAAATAAAGACGCTCTCACGTTCTTTGGTCCGACTAAATGGAATTTTGTTAGAATAAGTGACTAAAACTACACGTTTATAATAGGATTTGTTTTGGTACTTTAGGATTCGGTCCAATTAACGGTCCCGTTATCGTTTTTATGTCTATAAATGTTTACGTGAATGAGTCTGAATGTTCAGCTCTGAATGTCGTTGTTTGTTGTACTTGTATATGCAAAATTAGCAACAGGAATATAAATTGGCACAACACAATTGGCAATAGCAAAAATGAAAATGCTTGGCATAGATTAGCAAGTCTTAAGTTAGATATGTTCGGTCTGGTTTACAGAGCGAGCGTCTCGTATGAACAACATGCAGATGACTTCTGGTGGGACACTGAAACCAAATAAACACACAAATGCCATGAAGCCTCAGCCATCGTTTCATCACTCGCTTCACAACCTGGCTCAGCTTCCACCCTCATACGAGGCCGCAATGAAGCCCGAGCTTAACAGATACTCGTCTCTCAAACGGCTGGGTGAGTGACACACACACACACACACACACACACACACACACACACACACACACACACACACACACACACAGAATTCTTTGTTACGAGCTAAAACAATGCAGACTGCATTTGTTAGATATTGCTCTCCCACTTTGATAAAATGTTTACTTATAACCTTTTATATTCCACCCATTAACCGGTGCTGTGATGATGAGACGATCAGTCTTAATCACTTCACGTGCTTCAGTGGTCATAGATCAATGGTCACAGTATAATACCTGGCCGATGTACTGTGTATATCCGTGTCTTTGCAAGAAAAGTAAAGCAATAAAGATGCTTCTGTTTTCTGTTAATTATCAAGAACGTCCGAACATTAGAAGCAGACACAGAAACGTCAGGGAATTTGTGCTCAGTTAATTAGTTCCATTTTAAAAGCCACTTTTGAATTGTATTCAGTCACTATTGTAAATTGCTTTGGGTAAAAGCATCTGCTAAACCATCCAGTATCTATAATCACACAGATTGTGGCTAATTAATTGATAACAATTTATTATTTTTTGACTCAAAGTATGTGAAGTTTATATGAAGCCAACAGATGTTCTTTTCATTACTCATAGTGAATTCTCGTAACGCTCGTATAACACGTACAGCAATAAAACCGCTTTTCACTCTACAGCCTGTAGAAATGTTATTTACATGTAATGCAAGAACTTTTGCTGTGTGTTGAGTCTTGCAGCACTGTAACTAGTTAATAGAACTGAAATGTTTTTCAGAATTATTGTACAAACTTAACACTAAACATGAAAAATAGGGAAAAAATGGCATGAAAGAAATGTCAAAATAGTCGTTTCTATATTTTGTAGTCTGTGTTTTGTTATTCAAGCCCGTATTTCTCGTTCAGGATCTAGTGAGATTTTTCAAAAGTTTCAGAACCTGATACGTTTTGTTCTGTTTACATTTTTCTCCAGAACATCACTGAACGGTTGAATTACAAGATCGTTTAAGAGTCGTAATTATAAAAATGCTAACTGTCAGCTAAATGCTACACAACACAGAATTATTATTATTGGATTTTCAGCTTCTTAAGCAAATCAGAATGTTTTTTCCAGAACCGTGGAACCCGAGTGTTCGTGAGAACGTAGGAAGTGTTAAATACTTGTGTTTAAGTTGTGTGTTTGTTCTGGAATTGTTCTTGTACTGTGTTCACTAGTTTAACTGCTAAACCGCTAATGATACGAGCGCTAAATCTCGTGTATCTACTCGATCCGCCGCCTCAGTGTCATATAACCGGTGTGTCGTAGCATTTAGCTCACATGTAGCATTATTGCCATGAAGACTCTTAAACGATGTCGTAATACAGCAGATCCGGTGATGTTTAGGAGAAAAATGTAAACAGAACAAAAGATATCAGGATCTGAATTTATTTATTCATTGCAGAACATGATTGAGACCATGTTGTGAAACCTAGACTCGAAATCTCAAATATTATCTGATGATGAATGATGAGACCTCGCTGTTAAGATGATAATTGTGAAGATGGCGCAGTGGTTTCATCGCTACCATTGGGAAATTTTGCCTCATGACAAGAAGGTTCTGGATTTAGATCCCATGTTTCCAGGTCCAGGACGTTCCCGTGTGAAGTTTGGTCGTTCTCTGTGTCTGTGTGGGTTTCTCCCTGGAGTTTAAGTTCCTGAAATTTTGCCAGCGATGTTTAACCCCGAACGTATAAATCATGTGTGACCTGTAACAACCTGAACTGTTAGGAACGGAAGCAAAGTGGAAAACATGGCGATAAAATATGAATAAACAAACACGATGTGCTGGGGTTTGTAATGAAATGAGCTGTAATGGGGTGTGATTACTCTGCAATCGTTTAGTCTCATAGACAGGGTTTGCACAATATGCACAAGATGTAGAATTGACACGATAAAGTCTATCATGCAGACAGGGAATCAAACCCATAGTGTCTATGAAGCAACAGTCTTAGCCAGTGTGCCAATGTGCCGCCCACATGTTCTCCTGTGTCTGTGTGGGTTCCGGGCCTCCACCCACAAGTGCTGTCAGGCAAGCTGGAGCTGTTAACATTCCCTCTGTGTGTGTATGTGTGTGTGTGTCTGGGGACAAGTGGTGGGGATCGCCACTTGACTGTACACCAAACCAGTGGGGAACTGATGCATGATGCAAACCTGCATCAGTCCCCATAGGGACATGTATCACAACCAATAAGGTATCTGACGAAGTTTTACTGAATATAAGCACCATGCCACCCACTTTGAGTGACCATTACTGAAAGTCACAATAAATAAAAACACATTTCTGTGTTGGATTAGACATTTCATTCTCTAAATGTCCTCTCTAAACTGCACGGGATGTTTACTTGAAAACAAAACAAGTAAAAATTTTAATGATGTAAATAATTTAAAGGGTGGTGTGTGGGTATAACTGCTGGACGTTCTGTGTTGGTCACTTTTAAGCTTTTGTTTTTAACAAACATGTTTTTTTTCACAGAAAAGGGAGGCCTGGAAGAATATTCCGGGTACTGCACCACTAAACGGAGACCCAACAATGCAGCGCCAGCCTTCCACTCTTCTCAACACCACTTGCCCTGGTCTGGTGACTACACACTGGGAGGAAGAGGCACTCTTCCTAATCATGCTAACCGGCCACGCATACCACACCCTCAGTCTGCCCCCAGCCACACCCCTAACCCCTACCCTCTGGAGCCTCCGGAATCCAAGCAGAACCAGAACTATGACACCCTCTCCAAACCTCCTCGCCGGGTCAAATCTACAGACCAGCTTCTGGCCCTGGCGGACGGCAGCACTCTTTCCAGGCTCTCCAAGAACCAACAGCACCAGTATTACAAAGCCATGAACGCCGCAGCAGCAAAAAACTCTAATACCCAGAATACCTTGCGCAAGTCTAAGGAGAGGCTGCTGATGTCACCCGATCATCTGGAAGAGGAAGTGGGCATGTGTGGGGTCGAGTATGGAGGTGTGAGCGGTGGTGGAATGGGCATGGGTGAATACCCTGTCGGTGGAGGAATGGTCCCCACCCTGCCCCGCATGAGCCACCAGAAGGCTCAATCCCAGCAGAATGTATGTGCCACGCCTTCGCTCGACCGCCATCACATGATTAAAATGAACTCGCACCCGACCTCGGGCCGGGAGCAAGAGCGCAATTCCAATGCCATGTCCGGTCACTTGGGAGGAGGTGGAACCGGAGGGGTGGGATGGAGCGAAATGCCGGGAACCGGGGTCGTCATGGGCACCGGAACACTAGGAGGACACAGTGCCAGAAGAATGGCGTTCGCCACAAAGAGGCAAAACACCATCGAGCAACTGCACTTCATCCCCGGAGGGGGCGGCAGCAGCGGGAGCGGCGTGGCCACAAACCAGGGAGTCCGGACGGGGAGCAAGAACGAAGTGACCGTGTAAAAAGAGGTTGGAGGTGGTGGAAGAGTGAGTTCAGGCAAAACGAAGGGTACGGAGAGTGAGCTTGAAAGTGGTAAGTAAAGACGGGATAATGGGAGAAAGAGTGAGAGAGTGGGCAGATGAAGGAGTGAAGTAAAGGTGTGGGAGGATTAGACGGGTAAGTGTGAATGGAAGGAGCCTGCAGACAGAATGCAGATGAATAAAAAAGGTACAGAGAGAATAAAAAGAACAGAGCAGTGGAGAGAGAAAATACTGTACATACAGAGAGAATACAATAGTCTTGTAAACAAAATGTGTTTCTTCTCTATTTGTAAACTTTTAGCCATTATTACAGTATAATAATTCTCATACGTTTGATAAGGGGGAAAAACATCATCAGAAATTGTTCATGTGTAGGAATAAGATGTGGGTAACGAGCGGGGAAGCAGAATATCACGTCACTGTGCAATGTTTTTATGGGATCTTATATGACACTGAAAGCCACTACAGAGCCATATGTCCAGTGAAACATCCATTTTTGTATAACGGTTTAAGAAAGTAAGAATAGCTGGACATAGTAAATAAGTATGGACCACACGTGTGGACGTTCTAGTTGTTGGATTATGCTGCTACTTTGTTGGATATCAAAATCATACTACTGCCACAATAGAGGACAACAACTGATGTCACAAAAAAATGATTTACCAAATATAAGTTTGCTTGTGTTGGGGGGAAAAATTGTGCCACGATTCTTTTTTGCTAAATTATTGGAATTTGAGACTGAACAGTATCACTAAGAGGAAACACGATCGTTGTCATGGTCGCACACCGACCTCGTGTTCTGCCACAACGTCTAAAGGAAAACAGATTGATTTACATACGTGTGGGAACACATTTTTTGAGAATATTCTTCCTAAATGTCTTATGGTTCCCATCCCATCCTAATTCAAGTCAAAAACCCCTCATTAAAGACGCAGAAAACTTTATCATCAGAAGCCTTTTTTTTTGAGTGGGCATCACAGCTCGGCCCAAATGGGAAAGAGAATTCTGACAATCATTGACTCACTGATGACCAACGGCACTTTGGATTCTGAGCCAACACGTTCATTCATGTACAAATGCAGGGAACTTTGACAAGGACATTATTATTATTTTTTGCTTATTTTGGAACAAGGTGGCCATAAATGACTAAAGCAAAGCTGAGAGCAAACTGTAAGATGTCTGTAAGTCAGGGTTCTGTTCGGCCGTGCACGTATTTTCCGATCAAAAACAAAAACTCTAGAGATGATATACGGATTTTGTAAAGGTTTTTAACTGTGGATGCCTTAAACAGTTAAACGTCTGATCGCTGAAGAGAATCGAGACGATTTCATGGAAGGTGACTGAAGGGTCATTTTTCTTTATTTATTACTTTGGCAGAATTCAGCTCAGGCGTGCACAGGCATTTAAATGAGCGAACACCGCGACTGACTGGCCGGCACGCTGGGCGGTGAAGTCTCTTTAAAGTGTCTGCACCGTCACAAGTGAGATCCGAGTGCAGCCATTACAGTCGCAATTTTATATCAAACAGACAGTAAACCACATCTAATATCATAATCAATAATGCTTGTCAATATTAAGGGCTATACTACATGTTTGTCAGCGGTTCATTGCCTACGCACAGTTTATTGTTATTAACATGGTAATGATAACACCGATTCTAAAATGTTGTAAATAAGAGGTAAACCTGTGGTAAAATCGAGATGATGGGGTGATTTCTGCCTAGCCTGCAAGACAAGAGTGCTGTAAACCAAATTAGTTCTGATCGGCTTGTCCTATTTTACAGACTGGAAACAATGAAAAGTGGAAGTATTGTAAACATTTCAGTATTAGTTATTTTATATGTAATGGTGTATACAAGTACAAGTGGTTTGGAGTAATTTAGCTACTATTTTTAATAGAACAGAATACAGTAAATAAGATAGACACCATTCACATGTGACACAACAAACAGGGTCTTGATGAATAAAAAACATAATTTAAGGACAATATTCTTACAGACTCTCTTATACATATGTGTTCGTTATTGTCATTTCTATGGCAGTTAATATTATGGTTATTGGTGATATTTATTCTAGCTGTTTTGATTACTGATTATCTTCTCATTATGATGGTGATATTTTTCTTCTGTGGTTTTAGTGTTAACTTGTTTTGTTGAAATATTTATCTTACACATGAAATTATTTTACATTATGATTACAAAATACAAGCACAAATGCAGGCGCTCGTCCTTTACTATCTATCAGTGCATCGAATGAATGCATTTGAACAATCCTTAGTGTGATGTCATAGTGTACCTGTCATAAAGAAGCTTGCCAGTGTCATTGCGGCAATGACATCACAGTAGGGTTGATATGATGTCATAGTGTTTGTAAATGAATAATAGGTTAATTTACTGAAATTCCAGCTGTTTGAATGTTTATTTCAGGGAATTAGAATAGCTAAATTAATTTAGCATTTGTCTTAAAAAGTCTGTAGCAATGTCTCTTTAGTTTTGTACCCACAAGCCATAACTGTACATTTTTATGAAATCTTTCAATGAAACTGCAAGGCATACGATACCATCAGTTGTGTTGGCCTAGGCCTTAAAGATTTAAGGTCGCTGTGGTTTAGTCAAAAATATTTTTTAGTTCCCAAAAATGAATCTCTTTTTATGACCTTAAGAAGTATTCTATGTATTGTACTATTTAGCTGTTTTCCAGGCATGAAATTGTTCTTTTTTTGTGATAAATCCTTATCGAGTGCAGAAATATGTGAGTTTAATGTCTGCACTGTAGAAAAACAAAAGCCTGTTTAATTATTTATGGGGATCGTCCATGCTTGGTTGGATCTTGGTTTATGTGCAAAATGTGCAGTCCGACCGAATAGCTTTAAATTTTCCTTTTTCATTTTTAAAAGGAAAATAGGACCATGAAATCAGATTTGAGGTTTGGTAAGTGTAATAAAACTTTTGTTTGTCTTATAAAGCTCTTTATTTATTAAGCCCTTGTTCGATAACAGATATGAAGTGAAAATACTTGTAAGAAGTTCACTTTGTAAAATAAAATCAACTGATGAAAATACTGCGTTTGCATTTACTGCCTTAAACAAACCCACCATGAAACACCGAGCTCTTGTATTTGCATCAAAATCAATCACTGAAACAGTACCGACATTTGACATGTTATAATGCAGGTTTCATTTTGTTATTTACAGCTACAGGTTTGACTAATGTAAATAATTTAGACACGGAAGTACATGTTCAAAACAATGTTTAATATATGCTGACTTTATGCTTGATGTTTTGCTGTAATATCCATGTTATCATTCTGCTCATATCAGATTTAGTTTTTTATTAATATGTCCGGGTCCATCATGTGTCTTCATGGGCAGTCGGCGTGCTGGTTAAAAAACTGGACTTGTGATTGGAAGGTTGTCGGTTCGACTCCTAGTTTGTTTTAGCAAGGGACTGAACCCTGTGTTCACT
The DNA here is from genome assembly GCA_028565875.1 of Hoplisoma paleatum. Taxonomy (NCBI): domain Eukaryota; kingdom Metazoa; phylum Chordata; class Actinopteri; order Siluriformes; family Callichthyidae; genus Hoplisoma; species Hoplisoma paleatum. The sequence continues at coordinate 4,151,701 of JAOTRQ010000029.1, forward strand.
GCTGCCCCCTAGTGTTTCAATGCATGGACAGACCCATAGTGAGATCTAATCACCTTCAGATCTAGCTATGGACATTATGTTATTTGTGTGTACAGTATATGCATAAATGCATTTTGATATTTATAAATCTTCTAAAAAGCATTATATGTGCACATCTGGACGTGGATATTTGGTTGCGGCACAGACACAATTTGTTGCGGATCAGATCTGCTACATTCAACAGATGAATTATGAGTAAAAGAAAATTTATTTCTCATTTCAGCTTTATTGTCTTATTAGAAGCGCACTCACTCACTCACACACACACACGCTGGCATTTTAAAGAGTGACAACCCAGGACAGTTTAAATGAAACTTATACACAGTACAACCGGCAGTGAAATGCTTTATAACTACTCGGAGGGAGTATCTACACAACATCTACACAAATGAGCCCTATTCGTTTATTTTATATTGGCCATGGGGCCCATGTTATGCTTTCATGCCCCCGGGCCCCCAGGCCCCCAGCAAGTCTGTCAACTGGCCATGTACATGAACTTTTTGAACATATAGTGTGATTTTCTAATAAATGCTTCAACTTCAAAAGTGGTAAAGTCGAGTCCAACACTACCAGCCGTGTCACCGTGCCAGTCAAGTTAGAGCTATTAAAAAATGTTTAAAAAGGAGGCTTTTAAAATCATTTTACTTTTATTTGCATGATTATTCATATTACAGGGTGGCACGGTGGCTGAGTGGTTCAGCACTGTCGCCTCACAGCAAGAAGTCCCCGTGTCAGCGTGGGTTTCCTCCGGGTACTCCGGTTTCCTCCCACAGTCCAAAAACTTGTACTAGGTTGATCGGAAATGTGAAATTGTCCAGTAGTCTCACAATTTCCCACCACTTACTGGTGGTTGTCGTCAGGAAGGGCAACTGGACGGAAAACTCTGGTCCAAACATTAACGTCCTACCCCAGGAACTGGGAAAAACGGACGATAAACGAATAGATAGATAAAAAGATAGAGCTCTTGCCTCAATAATTAAATCACATGCAAACCTGTAAAGAAAGAATTTGTTTCATTTTTGTTAAGTCATGTTATTAATAGCAATTCACTGTGCTTTTATAATAATCTGTTTATTATAATATAATGATCTGTGGAAAACACTGTTTCTTAAATTGTCCTCACAAAGGTCTGGTATAGACACTTGATAATCAATCACTAATTTATGCTTTTTCACATTGTGAAGACTAACGGATTTGTTTTTCTTAAAAGGCTTCACCTACAGGCCAGGAGTAAATGTTCACAGACGTGCTGCTGTCAAAAAGTAGCCAAGTGTGCCTTGGAGCAAAAGGAGTACAGACAGCAGGGGGCTCTGGCAACATGTGATAAGAAATACTCCAGGGTTAGATACACGAGATGAAATGAGCACGAAAATGCTGTGATTTAGTCATGCTGATAAGCGCATGTCTATATATGCCAGAGTGCTGGTCTATTTCGATACTTACCCACATATCCTGGTGTGCCACAGGCAGTGGACATAACATCACCTGTGCCCTCCATCTTAGAGAGGCCAAAATCACTTATCATGATTTTTGAGCCATCTTGGGGATTATAATACAGTAGATTCTCTGGCTAAAAACACAATAAGAAATACCAATCAGTATTATAATTCCTAAGTAGAACACTTCATCCTAAAAACTTCTACCTCTTTGCACCTTTAGGTCTCGATGTACAATGCCCATGCTGTGAAGGTAGTTGACTGCATCTAGTACTTGTCGGATAAGTGTGCTGGCATCTTTCTCAGTATAGAATCCTTTTTCTACTATGCGATCAAACAGCTCCCCACCTGAAACCCTATAGAGACAGAAGAAACAACGAGGATATTTTCAGGAGACATGCAGCATACAATCAGAGATAAGACACAAATCAGTCTCATGCCCTCAAAAGTTGTGGTCCAGCTATTACAGATCCTTGTTCAGTGATTGACCTGTGAACCAAATGCAGCCCATGATCAGATGCAACCTCAATCAAACAAAGCTCTTTTATTAAATAAATATGATTATTTACCACATAATTTGTAATCAAAATTACACTAGTTGTTGTATCTCTTAGGTTTAGATTCAACTGTATATACATTTCCCCCCCCCCCCCCCACACACACACACACACAAGGTACACCCCAAATCATGCACATACAAATGCACTACAATTCTGTGTGAAATACACACAGAGAACCTACTTCTAAGTGTTGTCTCAAATGAACAACTTAGTGCACACTTTACTGAGCACTTACTTCTTAGTGTTGTCTCAAATGGAACACTACTTCTGGGACATGGCGATCAAACATTTGATCGCGGTTCTCTTCCGAGCCTTAAATTTACATTTTATATATAAGGATAATGAATAAATGATCCATGCATCTTGTATCAAATAGTAAAATATTTTAAATGAGCAAACAATTTTATTTGGTTGCCTGTAGGTGGACTATTGCAAATTGTGTTAAGTGTTTTTTGTTTGAACACCTGCTGTCATAGTATTCTATATTTGAAGAACATGAACACACCTGTCGTAATGTTCCAACAAAAGCATATTTATTCATGACTGTTGTGACAATCAAAATTTTTTTGTGTTTATGCTTTTAGCTAAGATGAGCTTCTAGGCAGACAGTACATGCTATTTATCACTTAGTTGATTTTATTTTCTTCCTCTCGGCTCCATTACCTTTTTTCTCAAACACAAGCAGTCATTTTGTTTCGCTCAGACACACAATTTTACAGGAAATGGTCTACACTAAGGTACAAGAATAAGGGCATCCCTTTCATCAACAGTGATTATGTGTTTGTTTTTAAGCCTTTTATTCAGTCATAAATTTGCTTTGAGGTTGCTTTGACCTCTTGCTTATTGATACAAAGCTCCATCTTTTAGCCTGCAATCACCTCCACGGCCTCATCATAATGCACTGGGAGAAAGCAGCATTACACGGTAGTACAGGTCAGGTTCACCGGCTCTGCCTCTTATGTGTCTGTTACGTAAAAGGTTGGAGGATAGTAGAACGCACAGTGCACTGTGAAAGTTGACAGTAGCTCACTAAATGCTGGTGTGAATTACTGTGACATTTTAGAAAACGGAAAAGAAAAGCAAATCGAGAATTCAATAAGACACATTTATAATAGTGGTGGGACTCAATTAAAAATTTTAATCGAGTTAATTACAGGGTCTGTCATTAATTAATCGCAATTAATCGCAATTATTTTACTACTAAATATTTGAATGAATGCACGTATATTCTTAACAACAAACATGTTTATTGCTTTTTGAAATGTTGTTTTATTGTTATTAAATGAACAGATGTGTTGGTGCTATTATAGTTATTCAGATTTCAAGTACTTCAGGAATTCCTGATTGTTTCACT
>JAOTRQ010000029.1:4155189-4167831 GCA_028565875.1 Hoplisoma paleatum
TATATATATAACATATACACACATTTATACATATTTAAATAATAAAATTATATTAACTAAAATGAATCATCGTGGCGAATCGATTCCCGATGTTCGAATCGGTTCAGGGAGTCATCAGGGAGTCATCAGGGAGTCATCAGGGAGTCGACTCTGCCTCTGAAACACCGGAAACGCCGATGTGAGGCGCTCACACGTCATAACGTTGCTTTAAAAAAAGAGGAAAAAAAAACAGAAAAGGAAAAAAAAAATGACGCTCCAAATATTATAGTCGAGTCGGATCAAATTCAGATGTTAAATCGGCGTCATGATCGAACATGTTCAGCAGTGATTAACTAACTAAACAAAAGGGGCTCTTGCGACTGGAAAGCCAAAGCCGCCTGCAGAAAAGAACAGGGGAGGGTGGTGGTGATGGTGGGGGGGCAGTTATGAGCCAGAGGGGGCAGGGAGGGAGTGTACAGGCCCCGCTCATCTCCTTCCAAATACTAAACATGGACGCATAGGTAAAAACGGCCTGCTTTATTACATCCACTGTGTTTTTGTTCCGTGCATTTTTGTTGTATGTTGGAGGGACGTTATTGGGCTTGCAGATGTTCGCTCGCCTGGCGCATCTGGTGCGGGTGACCGTTAGACATCCAGGACCGTCGCACCTTAACCAGCTGTTTTGCATGCACACGACATGTTAACTGTAAAGCCGCGGCGTCTTTCAGGTGTGTAGCGGTTCTTTCTTGCGCAACGGTTCTGCGGTTCTTACTGGGTGCGTTCGGGGAGCCCAAAGTCCGAAAACGGCGCCGTTTTACGCGTTTGTGTTTATGTGTGTGTGTGTGTGTGTGTGTGTGTGTGTGTGTGTGTGTGTGTGTGTGTGTGTGTGTGTGTGTGTGATCGAATTGGTAAAAAAAAATGCGCACATCTGCACACCGAGCCGCACATCTGCATCACCAACACCCTGTCGAGTCAAAATTTGCAAATGCTCCAGTCCAACGTTCTCGATTATGTTAATGCATGAACCAAGGAGGTCAGAAAGTGTTACCCCAGGGACATGAGCCCTCCACGTTTACACCACACGTATCTACAGTGACCTACTGTAAGCTTTAAGGCCTTGATTTTCATGGCCCAGTAGTGGTTTTCTGGCATGGGGGTGTGGTTGGGGAGGGGAGGGGGGTCCAAATCTTTTGCAAACAGGGCCAGATTTTAAAACATTTAAACGATTGAATTGTTTGATTTAAGAAGTCGCGTTATTCGTGGCAGGTACGGGTCGGTGGCTTGGCGGGTCAGTACTGTGTCGCCTTAGATCCTGGGTTCGAATCCCTGGTTCGGCCCGGAGGCTTTCTGTGTGTGGGTTTGCATGTTCATGTTCTTCCCGTTTCCACCGGGTACCTACGGTTTCCTCCCCACAGTCCAAAAGCATGCAGGTAAGGCTTAAATTAAAGAGACCAAATCGTCCCCGACCGTCTTTGATGTGACCCGTTTCCTCGTACCGTTTGAAACCTTGTGTTCCGGTTCTGAACTTATTTATTTATTTACACAACATGACAGAAACGGTCTTTTTCAGAAGCCCGTTTACCGAAATACCGAACGACGATAGTTCAGCAAGTCTATTCCAGTAGAGAACATACCAAACACTCTATCAAAACTGTATTCTTAGTTTTCAAAATCACTCATTTTATTCAAAGAATTTTATAGCAATTTATGACCATATAAAAGAGTTTTTTTGTACACAATTATATAAAAATATTTGGGTCACATTATTGATTTTATGACTGAGGCAGCGGGTCAGTGGAAATGTAAACGTGATATAAACACAAGTGGCCCCCGGGCCGGATTTTGAATATGACTGGATTAGTTAATAGAATGCCTTCATTTGTCGTTACACATATTCGTGCTGTACAACGAAATTATTTCTATATTCGCGTATCCCAGCATCCCTGGATCAGGACCCAACAGTGGCCATGTAACAGAGCCTGGATTTAAACCTCTAAAGCTGAACCTCCACTGAACTTTAAAATAAGCAAATAAACAGTAATTATGCGGTAATTAAATTGTAAATGATAAAACGAGATTTAGATTTTAGAAATCAGCTTTAAAATGTTCAACCGTTGTGGCTGTTAGTAGAAACATTTAAATGAAGTGACGTATCAATGCAGCATCCCAAACAATGAAGCAGTGTAGATTAAGGGTCCTGTTGACCTAGCAGTGGCAGTTTGGAAGGGATAGGATCTGATCCAGCAACCCTCTGATTGCCAGTACTCTAACTACTGTACTACCACCAGTCATCATTATTAAATAAATTGGGTTTTAGAAGGTGTTTTCATATTCCAAAGACACAATAAGGATTTTTTAAACGAACTTGGATACTTCTGTGATTAAATTTGGGTACAAATGTTGGGAATGTTAGGAAGCAAATCAAGCGCATGGCTTAGAAGTCAAAGGTTTTTGATAAATATATCATAATATAATTGTACTCGTTATAAATAGGTTTTGATATTTGTACATTAATCACAGGTCAATGTCTGATTCAGCTTTGAAAAAGCTAGTTTTATTGTCCCTTGTTAAGAATATTAACAGTGTATGAAGCTAGCTGACCTAACTCATGGCTCTTTTCTGTCTCACATATAGAGAAGGAGTGATGATGAGGAGCTTCTCTTGCCTCAGATTATTTTTATTCAACAATGGAAATCATACACGGCAAATTTTCTCAAACATGGAAAAGGAGTTGTATATCACTTGGCCTTCCATGGATTAAATATTAAGTCTTTGACTGTCAGGATCTAACACATGGCACTTGGACAAATCAATCCTTATCTAATACTTATCATGTCATGTAATCAAGAATGGCATATAACACGTACATTTTGTTTTACAAAGAAAGCAACAAAAAGCACTAAATTGCATCATTCAAAATGTGACAATGAAATGTATGATTTGGACGTCTAAGAGACATAGAAAAAAATACCAGTTTACACCTATTAATAATAAAAAGAAATGGATCTGACCAATGTGCAATTCAAGGAGGCATAACTACGAGGACTTTCATGATGAAAAGACATACAACTTCTTAACCAGAGACAATGACTCAAGTAACCGTCAAGCACTAAACGACAGTACTGTTAAAGACTCGTGAATCCAATCCAGCCTTTGAATTGTGTGTTGCAGAACTTTGGAATATCACTATCCATACGAAAAGCCATTCTACGCTGCAATCTCCACTTGGCACAACTGACTTTAAAGTGGGGACAGTCGGTGATTGTCAACTCACAGCAGATCTGTTCAAAGCAGACCAAATCTCAAGGGTGAGTTAAAAAAAAACGTATGAGAAACAACAGTGATTGTCATTGTAACATCTCAGCCGGCAGTGTTAGTGTGGTTGTTGTAACTGCTCCATGAGCAGAAGGTGTCGCCACGGCACACCCATGTTTAAGTAACTGGGAAATGTTCCAGTTTGGAAAATACAATGTGGACATCATAGAGATGCTGAGCGGACAAGCCCATCAGCTCAAAGGTATTGGATTCGAGCGTCAGCTACAACACCAGCAACAAGTGCAGCTTCACCAGCACCAGTTTCAACATCAGCAGCAGCATCAGCAGCAGCAAATAGAACCTCCAGGAACTATTTTGTCTGGTCTCGGATTGGGCCCTCTGCAAGGATCAAGAAACAGTGCCTTTTCAGAATCTGCATCAATCTTTGCAAAAATGAGTGCACCCCCACCCTTACAGCAACAATCACTTTCTTCAACCTTACAGAGCTCAAGGAAGTCAAGCAAAATGTCTGGAAGCAGTAGCAGTGGAGGCCATGTGAGTGGGTACCCTCAGTTTTTGCGTCCGTTCCATCCCAACGAGGCAGCTCTCTCACAAGAACAGTTGCATCCTGGAGTTGGGCGATTCGATCATTTTTCTAGTGGTGGAAGTGGAGGAAGTACAGGAGGATTAGGACTGGTGTCATCTGTTCCACCTCCACCTCCGCCGTTACATCCTGGACTGTCTGTACCCCAAGCATCACCAGGACCGGCCACTTCTTCCCCATCACCGTCAACTTCTACCTCCAACATTCCTTCCAGTAGTAGTGCGGTAACATCACTCGGTCACCAGTTGACTGGCGCTCAATCCGATGCAAGAAGCTTGCATCAGCAGTTTAGCTGCATGTTAGCAGCAAATCAGTATTTCCTCTCTGGCGTACCTGCTAATTCCAGCCTGGAGCAGTTTTTGGTACAGCAAGGAGGTCACAATCATCTCGGTCTAGGTCTTGGCCAAACCGGAAGTGATTCGAGTTCTGGCCTCGCGCCTCCTCCTGCTCTCCACTCATCACACTCACATAGCCACTCAGGCGCCTTGACACAACCACAGCAAGCACCGCCACAACAGCAGCAGCTTCCCCCTCACACTTTGTCTCATCCCCATGCGCATCCACATCACCATCTTCATTCATCTCAGCCATCTTCATTAGGCAGTTTTGATTTTCAAGGCATCCCCGTGCTCTCCTCAAACCAGCTAGCATCATTGATGCAACAGGAGGCCGGCTTGCCACTTCCTCTGCCTCTACACCTCTCTCTTTCCAAGGATGATGGAAAAGGAGACAGTGCATCTGGAGGAAGTGGAGGGGGAAGGAGAAAGAAAGCAATGGCTGGCTACTTGCCCCAGCGAAAGGCCGATAGCAGCAACAACAATAGTAACGGCCACAGCTTGGCTGGTACAAATCCCAACCACAGTATCACCACGGTGGGTCTGAGCCATGATACTTCATCTGGCCGAATTGGCATGTCAGGCATTAGAGATCACCCTTCCCACCTAAACTCATCTTCCTCTTCGATTGTGTCATCCTCTTCCTCTTCAGCTCCCACTTCTACATCAGCATCAGTCCTGGTGACAAACAGTTCCAAAACCGACAATCATAATTCCATGACCTCTCGCTCATCAGAACCTGAAGCACTTTACCATTGTGGAGAGTGTGGTAAGACATTTACTCACCTATCCAGTCTGCGCAGACACTTACGCAGTCACGAGCTTACCACTGCAGGTACAGCCGGCACAAGAAGTAACGTCGTGAACCCCGTTCTACACCCCGCCGACCCAAGTATTCCCCACTCAACACAAGAAGCGTCATCATCATCGCCATTATGCCCAATCAGTCCCGACAAGACATTTCACTGCTCTGATTGTGGCAAAGGTTTTAAGAAAAAGGGACACCTGCTTCAGCATAGCGTGATACACTCCGGTGCACGGCCGTATGCCTGTAGTACGTGTAGCCGTGCGTTTAATCGACGAGAGTCCCTTACTCGTCATGAAAAAATACACGAGGAAAAACCCTTCCGGTGTCCAGCTTGCGGCCGCTGTTTTCGCGAGAGCACCTCCTTGCTGAACCATGCCGCCTCAGGCACTTGTGGCAAATCAGGCCGAGGATCGAGGCAGAAGAGTGATAGTAGCATCACCGTAGTTGGTGGCAAGCACAGTAAGACAGGGACTTCCAGTGATGGAATGGTAACTAGTGCAGTGGGTGAGTCACGTATTTATCTTACAGGATAGTATGTGTGTGAAGCCAAATACAGTTGTGATGTTTAAAATGTGTTAGGGAGATATCCGGATGTGCAGCATTAATTACTGTTTAATTTGTCATGCAGGGTCTTACCGGAATGATGGTTACAATAACTTCAAAGACCAACGCTCTCAAGGCAACCTGTATGCTGGACCATCCTCATGTGGTGGAGGCATGTCAGGGTCAGCACTAAGAAAAGCACCTTTAGCCCCTAATCTGCACCCACACCCGCAAGGCCAAAACCAGCAGCATCACCAACAGCAGCCACATTTACCCCTTTCGTCTCTGTTGGACGACTCCGAAGACGATGTTACCAGCTCGGTTAACAGTGCCATCTCCGCCATCACAGCTGCGGCAGCAAACTGCATGACTGGTGATCTTAATACCGGCGGTCGAGCTGACGACAGAAGGGATATCATCGGTGGACTTCTCGGAGGTCTCGGTTTAGGCCCTCTCAGCTCGCCTGGTGGTCCGTCATCTACTTCTGGAATGGACAGGTCCTTCAGAGGTGGTGATAACCAGGATACCCTGGCTCTCCATCATCAGCAAAACCCACAGACGTCAGGCTTGAAGCCCAAACGTCCCAGGAAGCCGCGCAAAAAGAGAGAGATGGGCCCGCCGGGTGCAGAGCCTCCCAAAAGACGGCAGCCACGCGGTGCGGGGACCATCGGTGACATAAGACCTTACTTATGCAGCATCTGTGGTCGAGGTTTTGCCAGAAGAGAAACCCTGCGAAGACACGAACGCATACACACTGGAGAAAAGCCCCACCACTGTACGGTGTGCGGCAAGTACTTCAGAGAGGCGTTTCACCTCAGTAAGCATCACACAGTACATTCTGGAGAGAAGAATTATAAATGTCTGCTTTGTGGAAAGGAGTTTGGATATGCACAAAGCCTCAAACGGCACGCGAAGTTACACCAGAAAGGGGAGATCGAAGAAGTACCAACGACGCCTGGAGTCGAAAACCTTTCCAATTATCCAACTCCCGGTGGGAGCATGGGGCAAGGAGGCCAAAGCAGCTCTTCATTCTACTCGTATCCACACGATGTCAAACCTCAAGGTTCCAATGCCCAGCCTCCGCCCAGACTGTATACATGCGCCATTTGCTGGAAGTCTTTCCGTCATCATTTCCACCTGACCGCACATCATCAAACCGTGCATGATGGCGGTGGAGACAAGCTGTTTTCTTGTGAAGTTTGTGGAAAGGCCTTCGCATATTCCAACAGCCTTACGAGACACAGACTGTCTCAGCATGGCCTAACACGTACTGGCCAAGGAGCTCCTCAAGGAAGCGCCGGCGTCTCTGGAGAAGATAGCACCGTCGGGACCTCGGTATCTGAGAGCGAAGCGGCCACAAACGCTCTGCTTCAGCTCGCACCAGGTTCCGAAACACAAGGAGAAGAATCTCACAGTGCAATTCTTCACAGTCACCAGCACGCTCCACCTCAACCACAAGCTGGATACTCGCCCCTCTTCTACGTTCCCGATACCAACACCCCGCTCCCGTCCTCATCGAATACGACACCTTACAGCCAGCCTCTACCTTCAAGCTCTTCGATAGCATCCCATCAGCACACCGGCGTGAAAGGAGAGCCCATGTACCAATCCGGCCAAAGACATCCACTAAACCCAAACTTACCCCTTCACTCTCACGTACTGCCTCCGACGGAGCAACACCACCACCACTCCCACCTCCAGCAGCACCTAGCGAATGTCCAGCCACACCATCACCACGGCTTTCACACCGAGGACGAGCTGAGGCGTCGCAAGAAAAAAAAAAAAAGACGGGACGGGAGAGAGAAGATAGGCTACGGCTGGAGCCAGAACGCAAGAATTGAAAGGGGGCTCATCGACCTCTCGGCGGGGGACAGGAAGAAAAATGAGAAGAGAAGAGTTCACAAGAGACTAAGAAAAGCATTTCGTAAAAGACAACGGAAGTTTCGGAGAAAAATGGCGATGCTCCTGAGAATTAGAAGAGGTAACGGAGGGAGCAGAGTTTTATGTGAACTGAGTCCATCAGCAGGACTGGAACTGTATAGTCTGTTTTCTTTCCAAGTCCCTCTCAAGCGATTCCCTTGCCCTTTCTGTTTCCTCACCACATTTTCACGACGAGCGGCACTTATGGTACATATAGCAGCCAGACACTGTCCCAGGGTCAGTTACCCATCGGGTCGATTACGATGTGCAGTCTGTGGCAAACAGTCTCGTAAATTACTCTCGGCCCTCATTCACCGGAGCTCTCATCTATCCAACAGAGCGTTTTCATGTAAGCGCTGTCCGTCTCGTTTCTGGAACGCGGCGCTTCTCACGAGACACAAAAGAACTTGTAGGGGGAAGTTGACGGAACTTAGGCGAAAGGGGGCGCTCTGTTTAAAACTCACGACAGGAACTATCTTTAAGAGGGGAGAGAGCAAAGGAAATATATCAACCCTGCAGATACAGTACAGTCACTGAGTGTGTGTTTGGAAAAAAAAAAAAACTAAAACGCTGAGGCGTAATTCAGGACGAGGGACCGAATTACTGCACGATAGAATTATTAAGAATTTTTAGTCTCCGAAGGCATCGAAAGACTCGAGTTCTGTTCGAGCTTTTATTCTTTCATCATTATAGGTTGGTTAGTTTAACTTCCAATTTGAACAAAATTACAAACGCTTAGTGGAGTTCTTTTATAAAATATCATCGTCTGTGTTTTATTCACCCTACTCTGACTTACCAACTGTTTTACCTTTATGTGTGTTAAAGCCTCTTGACTGACGTTAGATGAATATATAGTGATTTTACTAATACAGCATTTTCCTTATCAGTAAGAATGACTAGAAGTCAGCAGTCGCTCTGTAGAAGTTTTCTGTCTCTGGTATGTATTCTGTGAAGTTTACTTAGATCAAGTGTGAGGATTTCAGCTCTTTAATGATGTATAAATACATTAGTGGCGTGTACGGACGGAAGAACGATGGCGTTAGAAAGATCAGTGTTTGTTTAACTGTGCATGTTAGACACTGGCCTTAGGTATTGTTTGAGTGTTGACTTTATTTAAAGGTTAAACAGTGAATCCAGTAAAACAGTATAAAATCAACTGAATCCCAGAATACGCTCTTCATTTTGTCTTCATCATCATGTTCGTGAGATTATCGGGATTATTAGATTGGAAGTATTGCAACTAAAACAAGAAATAACACAGAAAAAAAGACTAGCACTATCACCGTCTATTTATTTTCTTACCATAATGCCTAAAATATTACTTCAGTATTTATCTAATTTTCATATCAAATACAGCTTCTGTCATGTATTATTACTAGTTTATGCATTATTTTGTTCTGCTGTGTGTGTATGTGTGTTTGTGGAAGTTTTCGTGTAGGCATTGGGACCGTATGGAAACGAGTAAAATAAAAAAGCAGTGTTTTATTTACACTGACTTTATTTCATTGCAGATTCTATAAATATCAGATTTTTTTTATTTGTTTGGTTAATGTAATTCATTTCTTTAAATACACATTCATGCATTGCAAGTCTGCAACACAAAGTCTCCACTCAAAACAATCAGAGACTGTAATGAAATCAAAGTTGTAATAAATCTCAGAAACACTGCTTTTTAATTTCAGCATTTTCCATAGAGTCTCCGTTTCTTTTTCTGATTTGAGGTGAGATGTGCACACGTGGGCATCACAGTATAAAAAGTGTAACAAGAAGTCTGAAGTTTTCAGTGTCCAGGAGTTCATGCGTCTTTTTAAGCTAACCCACCAGAGCTGATATTCAAACCCTATTCCACACAATGGATTGGCATAATGTTACTGTATTATGACACATAACGACCCTGACCATAATGATTTGCTATTCCATGTAAATAAAGTACAGTATTGATGGAACTTGATCATGATTTTGATATTTTTAAAGAATCTTAATAGAAAGAATTCCTAAATATTCCCAAATGATTGCAAACTAATCCTTGTTATGTATGAAACTGGGAATAGAAATAAAGTGTACTGTAAATTGTACTGCCAATATGTGATGATAAAATCACTGAAAGAAAACATGGATATGTTGCTATATATTAGCTTCACTGCTTAAATAATGAAACCTAGATCAGGCCATGACAATTGTATTGAGTGTATATATATATATATATATATATATATATATATATATATATATCAAATACATGAACCACACAAACGAATTGTTTCATTTCATATTAATGTATATACTGTATAACGGACCCATTTAAGTGTTTGAAAAAAAACACTCAAATTTCAAAAACAAAATGTCCCTAATAATTACTTAATGCAGAATAATGACACAACCATGTTACAGCTTTTCTGCATGTCTTCAATATCCCCCAGTATACATCTCTACATCAACTTTATATTTGTAGCAACACTAAATGACATGTTGACTTTTGCGTTCTGTATCATTTCCACTCCCAAATGAGACATTTTGGTTTGTTTTTGTGTTTGTGTGATGGATGTTCTGGGTGCATTTTGTGTCAAATGACCGCATTTTTACTGATTTCGTGTCGATATCACAAGGATTTGTGCTTTCTTGGGGCTCAAAGATGACACGTTATTCACTGTTGGAGGTGAAAGACTGAAAGAAACTGATTGTAATCTCGTATTATGAAACATTTGATGTATTTTTGTCAGATTTAAGATAGAGTTCAACATATTTAAAAACTCTGTGGCAATGGAAGATGTGTTTTTGATGTTTTTGATAATTCTGCTCATAATTCGGGAAATAATTCTTAAACGTTCATAACAAACAAGACAAGAAAAGAACGTTATTACCAAACTGCATATATATATAGTAATTATTGCTATTTTTTAATCAATATTTTTTATTTTTAAAGTTTACGTCGTTGTGCTTTTGTCCTGAGAATGAAAGAAAAAAAGAAAATGGCAGCTGCCACTGTTATTATTTAAAACTGCACTTTTACACCATAACCACAAGATGGCAGCAAATATTTCATTTTTAAACACTTGCTTAGGTCAACTTTTGCAAATAAAAAACATATAGACAACTGTCATGTTAGTAAACTAAATTGCATAAATTCTACATATTACATAAATTCTGTACGATTATTTAAATCATCTTCTGCACCAGTATCTGAATAGAGGAGCTGTTGTCATTGACACAGAATGGTTCCTATACGGCCAGCCGTTTTCACAACAGATAGTGAGTGATGTGTTATTTTAGTCAATATTATTTTTTTATTTTTCATTTAATATTTTTCATGGTTGCCGTGGGTATCACTGGACAGAATGCAGTAACATATATAGGAAACACACACATACGATCCATCACGGGACATTTATGCTTATTATCACTGACGTTAAGTTCATCGGTATAGATCTTGTAACATGTCTGACAATTATGCATCTTCATTATGCCAGCATGCAGATGTTGGCTGCTGTAAACTTACAAGAGGCATTTTAATGACTTGTCCACATGTGCTCCAAACTTACAGAACTTGTGAAAGGACTAAAAAGAATATTCTTTACTGACATCACTGTGGTGATTGCTGGTTTATTACAGTGGAGAAATCTGACCCATTTGTGCAGCCAACAATCACAAAGCAGCCATGGCATATTGACATGACTTTAGATGTATCAGAGAAATTGACTTCGTTGTTGGTAATGTACAAGAATACTTTGGAGCAACCAGACCTAACATTATGACCGCTGTCAGATCAAGCGAATATTGATGTTTTTATAACTGCACCTGTTGGTAGGTGGGATATATAAGTCAGACAAGTGAACATTTTATGCTTAAAGTTGAGAAGCAAGAGAAATGGTCCAGTATAAGGATGGGGGTCATGGTTAGCCTGTTGGTCTGATCCTAGCTAGTGTAGTGCACATGTCTGAAGAAGTTGTGGTAAAGTGAGTAGTTGTGATTAAAAAAAGTGTCAGAAAGCACAGTGCAGGATGGTTATATGGCTGGGACCAAAAGAATATTAGGACGGTGGTCATAATGTAATGCACAGATGGCCGGTCCTGGATTAGTAATCAGCAGGCCGCCGGTTCAAGCCAAACTATTACCAAGCTGCCACTGTTGGGCCCCTGAGCAAAGCCCTTATTCCTCAATTGATCAAACAATTGTTTACAATTGCAAGTTGATAAATGTGTATGGCAAAATTATGACAATGTAATGTCTGACTGTTGTGTTTAAATGTGAGCTTTCTCTTCAGGCACTAATTCATTCCTTTTTTGCGTTTAGGATTAGTTTATTTTATTTTAAAATAGAAAAAAGTTTATTTTTTTCATTTGATTCCCGTTGCCTGTATGAAACGAGTGACTGTGTTCACGGTTGCCAGATTGCATCTTCCAATCGAGACGCATTTCAAAATCTGACAAAACGCACGAAAAACATTAAACATTAATATCGTAATAGAGATGAATCAAATAAAATTTACAATTTAACCCGCAAACGAGCGCATGTCTTCCCACCCACCGCCAAATTCAAACCGCATTAAAAAAGAGCGTAATTGGTGTCAATCTGGCAACACGGTGTGTGTTTCAACAAGCTTTCAGCTGCTGCTGTACAGCCTCACGTGGCTGAACCTGGTCGGCGCCACGTTGCAACCAATCAGCGTGTTCAGTGGGCGGAGACTCGGTTTTGTTCAGCCAATCGCTGAGAAGCCGATGACACGGGGGTCTGTTTCTCGTGCTGTGCTCACGTGCACTGGGGCGCTCCAGTGTTTTGCTGTGCTACGTTCACTGTTCCCGCGGATTAGCAAACAGATGTTCTGAGGAACCATATTTAACCCTTTAATTCACTACAAAACATTCACTTTTTAAACTAAAAACGCACCATTCCTATAGTAACTCGATTCTAATGTCACAGATATAACAAATAAATTAAAATGAGAAACATAAAAATGTGTTTTGCGCTCAGACATTTTAGCAGTTTAGTTTAACTGTTGCTCGGGGGCCCAACAGTGGTAACTTGGTAGTCGTGGGGCTTGAACCAACGACCTTCAGCTCTATCCCAACTTGTTTTTGCTCAAGGACGCCACAGTATCGATCTAAAATTAAATTTAAAAAAATCAATTTAAATTTTATTTGTCATTACACATATACAGATGTACAGTACAACGAAATGTTTCTCTTCGCATATCCCAACTT
>JAOTRQ010000029.1:4186935-4203437 GCA_028565875.1 Hoplisoma paleatum
TAGCAGAGCCTGGATTTGAACCCCCAACCTTTGGGTTCACAGCCCAACGCTCTACCCACTAGGCTACACTGTCCCACTGTGTTCAAAATAAACACAGCTTCTTTAAAGTGAACACTGTATTACACCATAACAGTATCATACCAACAGTCGATCATGTGGATAGTAATGTGATGGTCACTTTCCGGAGGCCTGAAAGATAATGTCTGCCTGCCAGAGGTATTATCAAGTTAATGAACCCTAACCTAATGACCTAACCTAATGACCCTAAGTCGAATCCCTTTGTAATGTTGTGGCAAGAACTAAATCATGTAGTGAAGTCAACTAAATGACCAAATCTCATAAGTGCAATAAATCACCATGTAAATAATTTAGTATGTGTTGGGGCTAGGCACTGCAGCACGCTGCAAAAAAGGATTTATTAGTTCTGCATTCTTTTATGATTTGAAAATATTCTAATGATGGCCACGAGAATTACAACGTCTGAAAAGAAAGGCCAAACAAACCGTGACTACAAACTGATGATGGATATGGAACAAACGTATTATGATACATGTGTGGGCTTAAGTAAACTCGACACACTGATCCATCTTCACGTTTTCATTATAGAGAAAAAAAAACAGCATGGGCAAAATGACCAAACACCCACTCACTTTCCTTTCTCCCAATGAAACGTGCTGACTTACTGATCATGATTCTGTCCATGCTGCACTTCAGCAGGACCATTACATGCCAACAGTGTACTACTGCCAAATACACACAGTGTAATGCTGCGGTAAAACAGAAACGGTTACAACAAACCAGCCGCTGAAGTCAAAATATGTATTTATTTATCATTTCTTAGAACATTTTACACATTAGTTCACATTCACATAAAGACAAGGGCAATTTAATACCCATGCGGACCATAAAAAAGAGCACGATGACCAGCAAAACAATGAAGTGTATTTCTCTGCATATGACAGCGCCATTCACTGATCATCCGAGATTTTAAAATCATTCGTTGTTCAATATTGATCAGATAAAATAAAAAATGAAACCCCAAGAAACTCAATGCCCTTTACTTCGCGGTGCGTATATGACCTCGACACAGACCTATAAATTAAAAACGACGCCATTTATGTTGTCGCAAAGCTATAAATCACTCTATACACACATCCATGGATGACATAGTACTCCAATTCCGATTCACCAAACCTGCATACGTTCGAACTGTGTGAGGAAACCAGAACATGCGAAGGAAACTTTGACCATTCAGACGACTAAATGGATGAGCATGGGTTTGGTGGATGCCATGAGAACTGGTTTAACTGCAATGTCATTGGAATAAACGTCGCTGACCCAGGCATAACATCATTTCAACCATCTTAATATTGTGTTGGTGCATCAACCGGACTGGTGTGATGCTCAATACAGCGTGTATTCAGACACCTGTCTAGCAGAACCAGCGGTTCTATATAGAACAATAGAAATGCATCTGTTGGATGAGACTACGTAGGTCAGCCTTGGCTCCCCACATGTATCATTGAGTAATATGATGTCCAGCTTTCCTACGGTTTCTCCTATGGACCACTAAAGATAGATACTGACTATCTTAGTGCTTGTGACACTAAATCAGACATCTGATCAACCATCACAAATGTACAAATTTGGCTTTTAATAAACTAGGTAAAATTTTTACGCTTGCTCAATTTGAGATGTAAAGATAAAATGCTAAATTGCTGCCCAATATATCGTTAACGGGCTGCTAAATAATGCCAGGATAAAAAGATAAATCCGCGTTAGTTACTTTACCTGTCAGTGGTAATAAAGTTATGACCGGTGTGCATTTCTTTCTTAAAACTCTACTTTTACTCTACGAGACACACGAGCATTCGATAGCAACACACTTACCTTTATTGTTGTAGACATCTAAGTAGTTAGGGGCTGAGAAGATGGTGATGAGGGAAGGGAAGCCTGTGGTCTGGCTCTTTCTGTACATGCGATACCTGACGACGACAAATCCTCAATTTGTCAAAGAGTTATGCATATTGTTACATGAATAATCACTGACATCGACTCACTGACAGCATACGGACTGGTCTGTAATATAAAGGCATGAGTTTTGTGCTTCCTCACTGCTATAACCCATTCGAATTTCTGCCCCGGAGGGAGTCCAAACTACTCAAACAACTCGGATCCAATCAATACAACTCCCACTGTGTAAAGTGATTGAAGAAACTTATTAACGCAAGAGGGAGACGATTTAATTCACGCTGAAGTGACTCAACTTCAGCCGCAAAATGGCCAATACATGCAAAAATGTTGTTAACTTTAGCGGAACTTAGTTTGGATCCACTGGTAAGCAAAAACTATTCAAAACTTTTAAGTAGTTAAGTTTTAAACCCTTTCATACTATTTTTAAAAAGAAAAGAATTTTCGTCTCTGTGGGGTAAATTGTATGTGCCTGTGTGTCCAAATTGTGAACGGATCAAGCTTGTAATAATAATAATCTCTCTCTCTCTATTCGTTTATCGTCCATTTTACCAGTTCCTGTGGTAGGACCTCAATGTTTGGAGCAGAGTTTTCCGTCCGGATGTCCTTCCTGACGACAATCACCAGTAAGTGGTGGGAACTCGTGAGACTACTGGACAATTTCACATTTCAGATCCACCTAGTGCATGTTTTTAGACTGTGGGAGGAAACCGGGGTCCCCGGAGCAAACCCACGTTGGCACGGGGAGAACATGCAAACTCCACACAGAAAGTCCCCAGCCCGACCCGGGGATGGAACCCGGGACTTCTTGCTGTGAGGCGACAGTGCTGAACCACTCAGCTACAGTGCCGCCAAACATTGATACGATCGTTTATTATCCTAGTAGGATTTTACACAGGCTAGCACATCAGTGCAGGGAGTCTCAACTTTGCGGACGCCAACCTAATCGCGAACCAGTGCCCAGGTAAATAGGAGGGAAATTGTCTCATGAAGCGCGTCTGGCATAAAAGCCGTGCCGAATCAAAAAAATCAAATAAAAAAATGGAACACAGGTTGAATAATGAAGCTACGAACACTTTATTGTAGTATGTCACACATGCGATATATGCAGAGCACCATTAATTGACATTAATGCTATTGTCAGAAGTAAATAAAGTCTCAGTTATTCAAGTCTCAGGAAGTTTAGCCAAACAGCTTACAGTACATACGTCATACAGTTCTCAATCATGTAAACTTAAAACAATTTAAGAATCTTGATTATAGACCCAGTAGAGCGAAACCATCTCTCATATCTTCAGTGTCGCCAGGCTAAAAAGATGGACAGACACAATAGTTACTCTTAGTGAAATATTTTGGTTTGTTACTTCTTATATGCTACTGGTAAAGTAAAGTTGTGAACACAAAACCTGAAGGATACGGTGTAGTTTGCGAGACAGTCTAACAGAGTTCTGTTCCAGGCCGTCCCACGGTTTAAAGCCCCTCTGTCTTCGAGCCACAAATGTTTGCCAGCAGTAGAAGAAATCTAAAGAAAAAAAACACACAATACAAATCTGATGCTCATGTATAAAGACTTGTAATGGCCACATCAAACGAATCTCTGTGAGTACTTTCATTAGACTTATGTTTAAGGTCAATAGACATTATTCCTAAATCCTCTGACCCCTCCTATTCTAAACCAACGTGAAATTGTATAAAGTCAAGTTTGTATAAAGTGACTTTAGGACGTATCTCTCACCTTTATAGGTCATGACAGTTATTTGCACACCCGCTTTCTGCAAACACCGGAGTCCCTCTCTTTCCTGGCTGTCCTCCTCATCACAGAAGTAAAGACGTGAGACAAAGATGCGCAGACGTAGGTTGGGCGTCTGAGACATAAAATGGGCAAGGTGGTGGGCACAATTCCAACAGGGTGACCAGGAGCAGAACCAGGTGATGGCATATGCCATTTTCGGGCCATTTACACCAGAACCCCACAGGCCTGGACAAAGCACCCCAAGGTAGCGCAGAAAAAGAAGCTGAAAGAAAGAAAATAGTTACTAAACACACTTAAATAGTACAATTTAATAAATAAATTGGCATGTGCTTTACATCTAGTATTTGAGTATATCGTTTTAAAAGCTTACACTACATTTGTGTTACAAAATATGCTTTTGTGGTATTTCTCGCTCACTTCTACATGGCAGCCGGAGCGATTACGCAGGTGTCCAAAATCAAAGGAGAGAGAGTCTGGACTATTGCGTCTCTTGACCACAAAGCAGAGGTAGGTCTCGTTCCTTCCACGTGCCCAACGAACATTTTTATAGTGATAGATGAATTTTCTCTGGGTCATCAAAACACTGAGACAATGCAGAACAACATCACTATAAAAATCACTAATGTCTAATATTGAAAGTTCTCATAATGTACACAGAATATTGATATTTAAACTATATAAGTATACATTTTATACTAAAATATTTCTTTACATTATATTATTAAACCAGTCACTGGTCAGGTTTTGCATTGATTTATACAATAAATGAACTTTTAAAATGTATGCATCACCTCGCATGCAGTGTTTTGGTGTTAGATTTTTTTTATATATTTACAAATAAGCGTAACAGAAAAAAAGAGAACAGATAAATGCAGATGTGCATACGTTGAGATGCAGAGATGCAGATTTGAAAACTGCACTGTGAAAGAAGAAGTAGTGCCCAGACTGCAATGGTGTTTCTCATTCATTTAAATCAACAACAAACAAACAGCAAAAAAACCCAAACCTTTGTCTCCCATCACCAGCAGGTCCTGTGGGATGTACAGTTGCAGCAACATGACCAGACTTTCTCAGTATTTTTGTTTTCACTCACCTGTCCAACTTGCTCGTCATTCCGAAAGACGAAACCAGCTCATTGATTGAGTCATGCAAAAATGAGTGAGAGTTTTGAAAGTGATGCGGAGGAAGAAGGAGGTATAGAAAACAAGTGACATATTGATACACTTGGGTGAAGAGGGTCTCTGATTGGGTGAGAACAGTTTTCAAACCTAGTTGGGAGGTCTGAGGTTCATTCTAACCGACACTATCAGATAAGCCTTAATAGTAGATGCTGTTTAAAGGGATATACCTGAACTGAGGCTAAAAAAAAACAAGTTTTTCCCTACAAACCAGTTCCAAATTTATCCAAAATTTGAAGGTGTTGGGCCAGTTAATACATTTTACCCTCTCTGTTAATCCACCTTAAATACGTTTGAGCCAAGACAAAGCAGCAACGAACCTGAATATTGTTTATGATCTATAAAGAAATCTTCAAAATGTTTCAAACTTACATATTTTGTTAGTAAGCAAAATAGATGGGACAAATGGAAATTGGTCATAACTGAGAGAGCCTATAGTCATGATTTAGTTTTATTTGTTTTCCACCCTTTTGGGACTTTCGAAGAAGCTTTTCCTGTAAACACTCCAAGTTTGAATAAAATTCATCCATTTGCTGTAAATTGTTAAAAAAAAATCTAGCCGTTTTGATATTCGTGGTATTACGATGTAATAACTCCCTGATTTTGTTTCCCATTACCACCCGTCACTGTGCAAACCCCCACCAGAGCCAGACACACTAGTTAATTTACCAGTTTTGTTCTGATTTCGGTTAATATAATGTTGATTAATTTGTGTGGATAATGTCTACAGACAAAGGAAGGTCTTGCATGAAGAGTTGTGTTATTGGCTACAAAAACATATTATTTACTGAGCTATCTGACTATGTATGCAGTAATAAAGCAGTATACCACACTAGTCCCAAAGAAGGTGTAGAAAAAGCAAAGTGGTAAGAAAATGATGGCATGTGTTCTGCACTGAATCTACGACTTATAAACAATTCTTTGAATCCAATCACATCCATAAGTGAAGGGTCCATTGTAGTTTAATTCTGATTTAAATGACATTTTAACAACATATTCTGTTTTTTTTTACACCAAGCTGCATCTGATTCATTCATTTCCACCCACTCGATGCTAAACCTTGTTGGTTCAAGGCTGCCATGACAAAAAAGCCCTTCCTACTGGACTGCTGGGTGTCATGGGAATCTGCAGTGACTTTGCTCACATTATCCAGAATCGTGTTGGTTGACGTGATTCGTAACCTTTTTGGTCCTACATGTGCATCATCAAAGAGTTTGTGGAGTCACCATGGCATGCTGGAAATGTTTTTATAGTCTTTCCACCCTTCTAGTAAAGACTCATCACATTTTGTATGACTCTTTGCATTATGTGAATGTATCACCTCTGTTTGTGTTTTATTATCAAGAGGGACTCTTTACGCAGTGAAAAATGTTTCCAAATGAATAGATTGTCCCTGAGGAACAACCTCTCCCCATCCGAAACAGAGTAGTGATACCACAGAGGGTAGCCCAGAAATCAGCCTGACCACAAAGTGTCACCAGTGGTTGGTAAAACACAGACAAACCTCGTTTGTCTAATCTGTAGTTGACTTGTCTTACGTTATCTACTGTGTGTGACTGTAACTCACCCACTCGTGCACCGTGTGGTCAGGGAAATCACCGATTCCCAGAGAGCTCCTTCTTATTTGTGTGTCTGAGGCACCGAGCGAATCAGAGCGTCAATGTCCATGTTATTCACATCTGGAAGAGATCTGTCTGCTCCCAACCACTTCAACCACAACATTTACTCAAGTCCAGCCATTGCGTCACATTTGTGTAACGCAAGCTGGCGTGTGGGTCAAAAATGAAAGTTGAGCTTATTGAAATGGAGACTTCCGTCGAGTTCTTTTTAGATAGTAACTCTGTAGTGTGTGTTGTGTATTAAAAATCTGTGCTAAGTGAAACAAGCATTTCAGTGAAGTGACCAGTACCAAGTGCTGCAAAATCCACTTAAATGTGAGTTTAATGGAGCCCAGGGTGTTTCATTTTGCCCAATACACTGGATTTAAGTGCAAGTTGGGTTTTATTTTGTTATTTTAAAAAATAACGATATCATCCATCCATTC
Source organism: Hoplisoma paleatum (assembly GCA_028565875.1). Taxonomy (NCBI): domain Eukaryota; kingdom Metazoa; phylum Chordata; class Actinopteri; order Siluriformes; family Callichthyidae; genus Hoplisoma; species Hoplisoma paleatum. The sequence continues at coordinate 4,193,882 of JAOTRQ010000029.1, forward strand.
GTTATGTAGTTTTACCCCCGGTTAATCCTATTTAGGGTCACATTGGGACAAACGCTGGATGGCTACACTAAACTTCTCACCAGTTTGTTGCAGTCTGTTACACACTAACACACAGGACAATTTCAGTATCTCTCTCCAATTACCCCGACTGTCTCTAGACTGTGGGAGGAAACTGGAGTACTTGTAGGAAACCCATGCAGACACGTCAAGAACATGCAAACTCTACATAAAAAGCCCCGGATTGCCTTCAACCAGGGAATCGAACCCGGGATTTCTTTAAGCAGCACTAACCACCAAGCCACAGTGCATCCTCTGATCATTGATCATTATTAGTGCTTTCAAACCCTTTAAAAATAGAACATTCTGTGAAATGCAATAAAAGAAGAATCTGTGGTTGGTTTTTCGTCTCAAACATTTATTAAATGAATTAGAGAGAAGATTCTCATGGGATCTTTGCACCGAATGCTGCACTGCAGTTTGTAAATGTAAAAATCATTCATCATTGATCATTCATGCCTGCAACAGACCCCAAACAAGATGAGCAGGGCAAAACGGGAAATTCAGTCCCGGGGACCCGTTACCTAGAGGCGATCGATCCACCTTTCGTAAACCCTGCAGAGGAGAAAGCCTTCAGGACTGGAAATGAAAAAGGTAATTATCGGATTAGTACTGGTATTGGTCGAGACTTGAAATTAAACGGTAATCTCATTCAGAAATATATCTTAAATATAAATAATTGTTAATGATTTTAATTTTACTCTTACCTCAAATTTTCGCACAAATACTGAACAATCTTACTTAATCAAAATATTGGTACTATAACGCTTCACTGCATCAATTGTCACAGCATGTATAAGCGAATCGGGGCAGGAAATGCAGAGTCATTCTTTCCGAAACCCACCCACTAACACACACACACACACACACACACACACACAAAGTTTAGCTATATCATGTAGACAAACTGTATAGTTTTGAATTTGCACCTGTTTCCTGGGGACAATAATAGTTGCACTTTGGTTTTATACACACAAGCAGATGTTCACTCCAACCCTTAAGAACAACCCAAAGTGTCTCCGCGACACATGTTTTAAGCTCAAAAGCAAAATACCCACCAAGATGTGCCAGTGATAGCTCAGTGGTTAGGGCAGGTGTGGTCGTTTCACGGCCCGCGAGCCACATACGGCACTTTGGGCATCCAGAAATAAACACAGATGAACAAGTATTTATATTGTGCGTGCAATACTTGTTGCTTTTATTTTGAAAGACCATGACAAAATAAAACAGTGATTTAATGATGGTCTTCAAACTAACCTGTTTATTCTTAAAGGATTCATAATTCGCCACAATTTATACATTTAAATAAATGTTTTACAGAATATTCTAAGAACTACTTCTTACCTGTAGCAGCTTATGTAGGGTAGGGTATTGTACTAGTAATCCAAAGGTGGCCACTGTTGGGCCCCTGAGCACAGTTGCTTTTAAAACATAACTGATTAAACGTTGGTTATTTGCTAAATGCTAAACATGTAAACGACCTGTAATATGACCTGTACTGATTAAACCCTATTTCAAAAATAGAGTCAGAACTACACTTGACTCAAACCTGTCTGTCTAACACCTGCCGTAACATCTTAACACTAATTTCTGCACTGAAGTTCAGAGCAGTGTTGACTATGGGACCTTTCAGAAGTTTGTCCTGCCACTTTGCATAAATCTAACCATAAAATGTCAGTAAATGTCAGTTTGAGCTTTAAGCAAACATTTTGCCAACACTGTGTGTTCTGTCTAGCATCTTAAAAATCATTTTGAATGCTAATGTGACTGTGAGATTTATGCTATATTGGGTGCAGTTTCACCACATTCTCTTTCTCTCTCTCTCTCTCTCTCTCTCTCTCTCACACACACACACACACGACTGTACAAACATCCGGTGGTAAATGAGGACCTAGGTGAGCTCTTTTAGTGTGTGTGTGTGTGGTTAAGGTAGAGATGTGTCTACAAAGCTAACCACACGCTGTATATATAAATGCTTGCTAACTACAACTTAAAAGCAGCGACAAAGTTAGCAGCTAGATGAAAGTCTTTTTGTTGGTTTGTTTAAACATTCGTGTGGGTTTTTGACATATTCAGTACAGCAACATTGACAACTGCTCATGATATCTGTTACTAGCAAAAAAGCAGATGAATCATATATTTATAGTCATTTAATATTTAAAAAGACGCAAAGAAACCACATATCAAGGATAAAAACTATTTAAAACGTACATTTTATTAAGCATTTATAAACGGCATTATAACCAACCTTAATTATAATGCAAAAACCACACAAAAGAAAACCAAATACACAATAAATTAAGGCTCTAAATAAATATAATGCAAATAATTTAAAATTGATATACATAATAAAACACTGCTTTAATAATAGTGAACATGGCCAGTGAGATTCACAGGTCTTTAACAAATACTTTTGTTACTGGAAAGCCCAGCCAGCCTTTCTGTGGCTCTTCATAATCCTCCTCCTCACCCTCCAGTCCATTAGTCTCTCCTTGCAGTCTGTATCCCAGTTTCCTAAAGAATACCTCACCCACCTTGGAGGGAAAGGGCACATGGGCATAGACCTTGCACACTCCTTTCTGCCTGGCTTTAGCCTCCAAGCTCTGGACCAGTAACTTGCCCAGACCTTCTCTTCGATACCAACTCTGGATCACCAGCCTACAAATGCGGTACACATCATCCCTGCTCCAGCCATCCCTGGCTATACACCCGAGCACCTCTCCATCAGTCTCTGCCAGCCACACCTCCCCTGCCACCTGAGCCCGTGCCTTCAAATCATCCTCATCCACTTTCTCAGGCTCTTCCGATTTCTCTTTCCCAGTCTCTTTGCCTTTGGCTTTTTTCCGCCGTTTGACCTTGTCCTGGCTGGTGACACGCTTGGCATTAGTGGCGTATGGGTTTAACAGGTCTGGCTCAGAACCGCTCCAGTAGCTGCTGCCAATGTAATCCCAATAGGGTCTGCTGGAGCCCAAGATGCCCATCGATCGTGGAATAGTCAGTTTAAGGTAAATAATGAGAAGCAAGACTGGGATGAACAGGGCCACTATAAAGGAATGAACCAAAAAGCGCAACACAGAGGACAGAGTGGCAAGTAAAAGCACCGTCAGAGGCCTTGTAAGTAGGTGCAGGATAATTCGATTCTCCGTTCCTTCACACCCCGCCTGCACAGATGAAAAACTGAAGTAAGCAACCTAACTAAACAAAAACAAAGCCAACAACATGTCAATAAAATAATAAAGAATTTACACACCTTTATGAGCTCCTTTACAGCATCTATATCGTCCTCTTTCATGCGCCGAAGAACTACGTCTCCTAAATCCACCCGCACCATCTTTCACTTTACAGCAATCCACACAGAAGACGTGAAAAAGAAATGTACAAAACAGTTTGACAATAAAACAATCAGACAATAAAGACGGAACTCGATACGCTTTTTAATAATATCACTTTATTAGACTTTTAATTATCTTGACAGAATGACCTTTTGTGGTTTGTTTATTAATTTATTAACATCATGTTTTACGCTTGTAGGTAACACCTATGACAGGAAACGTTTATTATGTACACAAATCACATCAAATAGTTTGCCCTACCTGCATGTTTCTGGACGGTGGGAGGAAACCCACGTAGACACAGCAAGAACATGCAAACTCTCAAACCGTGCCGCCGTGCCATACTGGATCGTGATCAGCTATTTAACCAGGCTTGGGAACCAATGAACTTGTATAGCCTAACGCCAATTAACCAGACTGGATGTTTTGGGATTGCTAAGGAGAACATGCAAACTCCACACCGAAAGGACCGAGACTATCTGTTAGGCGATAGTGCTATTAAAATGTATATGTTAATGTATTTCTAAATTCTATTTTATTCTTCAGGGTGGCACGGTGACTTAGTGTTCAGGCAGCCGGTCACGGTCTTGCTCAAGGGACCAACAGTAGTAACCTAACATTGGTGAAGTTTGAACTTACGTCCTTCAGATTACTAGCTCTGTATCTTAACCACTAGCCTACGTCTGGCCCTACAAACATAAGAAACATAAAAAAACCTAATTTCATGGATTTATGTTCAACATTATTAGTATTTAAAAAAAATTGATATTCAAAATCAAAACATCTTACAGATGTTGGTCTGATCCCAACCCAAGAGTGAAACATTGATTATAATAAAATTCAAGATTAGACCTTTATTGTTCTTAAAAAACAGTATTTATAAACAATAATCATAGTAAACACTTGGCTGGTACACTGAGGGATTATTGAACGTGCTACTGATATACAGAACTGGGTTTTTAAAGGGATCATGGAGAAAACCACCAGCAAGCACGGTTTATTAACATATAGCAGAAAAATAAAAGTTAAACTAAATTAAAGTCATTAATACATTTGCGTGTTTGTTGTTTATTAAAGAGCTTTAACAGCTTTAAACGTATAACGTGGTGTGTCGAGCCTTTAACTAGCGCCCTGTCGCTTCCGAACGACACATTCGAGACCTTATATGGTAAACATCGCCGACGTAGCTCGAGCCTTATTATTAATCGGGACGTCTTATGACTTGCTTACCTTCGAAATAAAACTCCAGCAATTTCCAAACGTAAATAAAACCCACGATGCACAATCAGTGAGCAGAAATGCGCCCTGCAACAGCTGTGCACCCACTGCACTTTTGGCGTATCTGCGTTTGTGAATTCAAAACTGTGCCTTGCGCAGACGAGCGATGTAGATCAAAATCATTTTAAATTCAACTTAAAAGTTCCTCCACACGAATTTCAGTCAGAATTATCTTGATATCGTGTTTTAATACCAATATAACACTTATATGGGCAAATGTTAACCGTTTAATGACGAACCACGAAGGGCTCACAGTGCTAAAGTAACAGGCCCGGTGATGGAATCATCCTGGCAGTTTTATGTACAAGATTTATTTAAACCTAAATTAAAAACTTTTGTTTTTTAAAACTTCTGGACTGATCCGAGCCTTTATAGGGCCCTAAACAAAATTTAATTTAAGTCTCCCCAACAGTGGTGGACAGTAACGAAGTAAATAATTCGTTACTGTATATATTTTGGTGACTCTGTACTTTACTGGAGTACTTTTATATCAGAATACTTTCACTTTACTACATTTTAAAGTTACATATCTAACTTTTAACTCCACTACATTATGAAAATCTGTCGTTAATATTGTCTCGTGAGCTATACACAATATACATAGTCACACGCAAGATTTAAAGAATTGTGTACAATCACAATACCACAAAAAAAATATCACACTTAAAATAACATATAAAAAGTGTTTGGGGTTTGTCGTAATGAACCGGTCACTGCAGCGGCTCTGCAACAGCAGGAGTGATGGGGGGTGAAAAAAGCCAAAGGGTACCTTCAGTATTTTTACATAAGTCACTCTGAAAAAGAAATTCTGCACAGATGCTATTAATGTCAGACTTATTAAGCTAAAAGCAAATGAATGACGTCCTGTTACAACAATTATAATAAGACGTTAGTCATGGTAAATCATATTTTTACTTTTGACACTTACGTTTGAGCGTAAATACGTAAATTTCCACCAGTTTTTGATTTTCGAAACTACTTTAGAGCAATTTGCATTAACTATTGTGCAGTGTACACAAGTCAACAACACATTACACCACCCTTTATTACCCCCTCCTCTGAACACCCGCTTGGAACAACCAAGGGCTACGCATGGAGCATCTCTTGCAAAAAAAGAAAACAGTTAAGCATGAGCATGTATAAATTACGTATTACACGACTCCACGACGATGCATACATTGGAAAAACGGTTCTAATGGGCACGAAATCACAATTTAATTGCAATGGAGTTCCCCAGGGGGTGGTGGAGGTGTTGCAGGGTGTTTAACAAAAACATAAATTATGGGCAAAATCATTAAAAACAACATTTAATTGAGAATGCCATTGTTAACCAATCAGCCTTAAAAATGCTTTTTGTGTGTATTATTATTATTTTAGATTTCATATAAACCTTTCTTTTTAAAATCATACTTGGTTTCAAGTAGACAAAAACAGTTTACACACAATGAAAAGAAAGAATACTTAGAATTTAGTTTAAAAACATTGACAATGTTTTTATTGAACATCGTTTGCTATCAACAGGTATAATGAAACTAAAACTATGGACATATTCACAGTTTGTTTAACATACACACAATCTGTCAACATGACAGTACATTAGTTCATAATCATTCATCATTAGTTTTTTTTGGTAGATCCTTTTTATGTACAATACAAAGTGGAGTAAATGATTTATTAATTCATTCATTCCCCCTCATTAAATGCTTTATTGTAGTCCGTTAGGCTGGATTTATGGCCCATTCGTTAACACTGAGAGAATCCGGAGTCTGTTCAGTAAACAGCAGAGCTGTTGGATTCTAATCGATGTAAGCAAATTGTAAAACAGCTTCACCTCATGGGGCTGGTGATCAAGTCCCACTTTATTTTATCTACTACAGTGCTTCAGTGTTGTAGAAAACGACGAGCCTCCTTTAAAAAAAAAGCTCTTTAAAAAAAAAGCTAACATTGCACTAATTGTCTCGTTATTTCACCATGCATCACATCTGCCACAGCATGTTCAGTTTTTCTTTTGGAGCTCCAGAACCACAATGGATTCTTGAAGATAGGTGCTATTGCTGGTATATTTAGTATTTTTATGTGGTTAGTGAAACCAAACGTGCTCATTAAGTAGTATATTTGTCTGACGTAGGAGCCATAGTGACATCAGTCACTCCAGTTAATAGTCCGCTCTCGGTTTCCATTAGCTTTTGCTCGTGTGACGTTTCTTCTTCTGTTCCCTCTTCTTTCTGCTCATTCCTTAATCCTAACGACACTCTTTCTGCCCCTTCCCCTAAACTACTGGTACTTACCTCAATAATAACTATCCGTTCTCCATCCTCTAACTGAAAGATTCCATCCATCTGGCCTCCTCCGGTGCTGATGCCTCCCGCTGGATTAGGAAAACCTCCCCCTGACTCAGAACCGGTGCCTTCACATTCTATCAGTGCAATCATTTGAACATTTTCCCCGCTTCCCGTTTCATTTATTTTGCCCTCGCTGTTCAATTCAAATACAACCTCCTGCCCATCAAGAGGCATCAAAGCCTGAGCAGGGTGGCAAGAAAACTGCAGGTCTTCACTGGGTCCTGCATTGTAATCAACACTCGAAGAGAGCTCTTCATTTGGAGCATCTGACTGGAAATGAAGAACAAAAGATTTTTCCTCTACGCCAACGCTTGTACCGATCGCTTCCATTCTTTCCCCTTCTTGATCTCCACCCCAATCTTGAAGCAGGTTCAGAGAAACCATGCCAGTTTTCTCTTTTCCACAGTCTTCCTTAATCTCTTTGTCCACTTGAAACTGGAGAACATAAGACTTCTCCCCTCTCCCTTCAATCTCTTCTTCCCTTTGCTCACCGTCTCCTTCGAAACGTAATACATACGACCTCCCTTCTTCACTCCCATCACCCATATCCACCTTGACCTCCATCCGGTCACCTTGCTTCGTCTCCTCGTTTTCGTCTTTAAGACACAGGACGAAGCGTTTCCCTGAAAGTGCTTCTGGAAGCATTTCTGCAGCTGGTACCTCCCCAGGTAAATCACTGGATGAGCAATTGTCTGTTGGAAATGTAGTTGGTGTCACTGCTGATCCAGTGACTCCAGTGGGATCAGAGGGTGTCTCGGAAATGCCGCCTGAATTCAGAGGTGACAAAGATGCTGGGACATAAATGTTATGTCGCTCAGAAAAAGCCGTTGAAGGCAGAATAGCAGTAGTCGTCCGATTAGGTAAAATAGTGGAGGCAGTATTTGGAGTATGTAAAAGAGAACCAGATTTCTGGCTTCTGGCCTTGGGTTTGCGCCCACGTCTAGTCCTAGCGCTTCTGCCAGAGCTGAGCGTTCCTAAAATAGGTCTGGTAATGGCTGTAGCATTTTGGGTTGAAGTAGTATAGATGGGGGAACTATTATTGGTAAACATGAATCTCTGCTGGGTCTGGAGTGGCTGAAACTGTGGAATCTGGGGTGGGGCAGGGGCTAAAAGCGGCTGCACTGCTGGAAGGGTTTGTACTATGTTAACGGGCTGTTGTACAGTAGGTGTGGAAGACGTGTTTGTACTAGGTGCAGTAGGGACGAGTATTAGATTCGGTTGACTGCCATTGCTGGACTGGCACTGAAGAAGCAAGTAGTTTTGAGATGGCAATTGTGGCGGTGGAGGTGGCGGAGGTGGAGGGGTCGGAACTGGCTGTGCGGGAACAGGACTGGACAGTGGAATTAGTTGCAACCCGGTTGTCGTCTGGATCATGAAATAATTCTGTGATGTGTTTGGAGGGATGTCCAGATTAGAGGAGGAGAGTAAGACGGTGGATTTGCCGTCAGCAGGAAAGAGCGAGCTCAGTCCACCGGTTGGTTTCAGGTTCAAATTCGTGCTCGTCTCGGCTGCTGCGCTTAAACTTTTGTTGACTTTTCCCGTATCTTTTGTACGAACCTCTGCTCCTCCGCTGACGTTGTGTGTGCGCAAGTGCCGCTGCAGATAGGAGTGCATGACGAACTCCTTTCCGCAGCAGTTGCACTTGAAGTCTTTGCGTAAGGAATGAGTGCGCAGGTGCAGCTGGAGATTGGAGGAGTGTGTGAAACTCTTGTGGCACTGAGGACACTGGAAGGGCCTCTCGCCGGAGTGTGTGCGCTCGTGCTGCTTCAGGTTCGAGGTCTGCGAAAAGGCCTTTCCGCAAACCGAGCAGGCGTGTGGTCGCAGGCCCGAGTGCAGCTGGCTGTGCCGACGTAAGCAGCTTGTGTTCTTGAACGACTTGCCGCACTCCTGGCACACATAGGGTCGCTCGCCGGTGTGCTGCCGGAGGTGGTACTGGTAGTGGGAGCTCCACTTGAAGGTCAGGGGGCAGTAGGGGCACTGGAAGGCTCGCACTCCGGTGTGCACCTAATACACAGAGCGGGAGATGGAGTTATATAATTACGCTTAAAACAATGAAGCAAAATAAAATAATAAAAAGTGAGAAAGTGTTTACCCGTTGATGTATGGACAGCAGAGACGATCTCTTAAAGCTTTTTCCACACTCTGTGCAGCGATACGGCTTCTCTCCTGTATGGTCCCTCATGTGGTACCGAAGCCCTGATGAACCTTTAAATGACTTTCCACATTCCAAGCAGCGATATGGTCGCTCTGATTTAAAAAAAGGCAGAAGTGTTGAGATAACCATCATATAATCGAGAACAAATGATAATCCGATAAAAGAACATTCCTGGGATATTATTTAATTCATGTTTAATTACCAAGTAATATGCCAAGTCCAACGTGTAGGAACAAACTCTTGCCAGGACTCTCCCTACTTAGTTTTAAAGTACCGTATTTTCCGGACTATAAGGCGCACCTAAAAGTCAAAATTTTTCCCAGAAATCGGACGTGCGCCCTATAATCCGGGGCGCCTTATACGTGTACTGAGTTACAAAATCTATAAAAGTA
>JAOTRQ010000029.1:4211150-4234543 GCA_028565875.1 Hoplisoma paleatum
ACACACACACACACACACACACACATACACACACACACACACACACACACACACACACACAGTAAGGCTAGGGTATCAGAGAGCAGACGATTGTGTGCGTGTCTCCAGCTGACCCAGCTATGGAAAAAAACGACTGCAGTTAAAAAGTGCAGTGAAAATGCAGCACCGTGGAGCAGCAGCCACGGGGTGGGAATGCAGGAATGGTGGAGGTGTGTGTGTGTGTCTGTTTGTGTGTGTGTGCGGGGGGGGGGGGGGTCAGGGGGGGGTATCACAACTCTTCGACACAGGTACAGAGAAGCAGAAAGGAAGGTGGATTCACACTAACACTAGAACTAAAGCGTTAAGCAGTAAAGCAGATTTCGTGTCAGTCTCAATGAAACAGCACATACAAGCCCCCGTGTTCCTGGGGGGGTCACACACTACACATGGGAAAGGGACTCGCACCCAGGTGGATGAAAAGAGCGCTGCAGGCTGCTCAGAAGTGGTGCACTCGCGATGAGAAGTGGGTCGCTGCGGAACTGCGTGCTGCATTTGCACTCTTTCTCGAACCCATTTAACTGCAATTGTTTTTCACGCAGGTGCCCCCAGTATCCCGCTCTCCCCAGCATTAAAGCAACTACACAGCAAACAGGGTGAGTAAGAACACCCAACACCCGGCTGACACAGCCTACCGCCTGGCTGCAAGTGTGAATGCGCTTGTGTGTCGACTGAATCATAGGTTTTTATGTCATTATAGAAAGGTAGATAGATCGAGCCTGGCTCAAGGGTCCAACAGTTGTTACGTTGTTAGATGCCATTTCTGGAAAAGTTATAATACTTAGTATGAAAGCAGGAGCTCATCATGTTCGTAATAAAGACCTGTAAACAAAGCACAATTTTAATTACTCGCTATGTATCAGTCGATGAAAAACACTTTCAAAAAAAGATTTCCACACAGATAGGCCACCCTAACACTAAACCCTCTTCCTCACTTGGGTACAGATGGTATAGACTTAAATTCTCCCACAAAAAAAACCCCCCAGATCCCGGTGGAATTAAAGCGTTAATACAGGCACCCTCCTGTTTTCCATTACCTGCTAATTACAGCAGCATCTGCTCCAAAGTCTCCTTGATAAAAATTAATTAAATTTTGAAAACCAATCTTAGCGGCGCTTGTGCCAAGTCTGATAACTCTGTATCACAGTTCACACGGATACCGAGCACCTGAAAGAAAAGAAAGCCAGGATGAAGGTGGAAGTGCGTGAGTGTGTCTATGGGGTGTATAGAGGAGATAAACCGAATATTAAGTAACTCCAGCTGAGATGATATTGATACACACACACAAGCTATTTACAAAATCAGGATTAAATATGAGAGAATCAGAAGCGTTTGCGAGATCGTTTCCAAAATACACATTTTAAATACACGCACACCACACACTTGAACACGAACATCCTACACCCGGGGTCACCTTAACTAGAGCTAAAATAAAACCAGCTTGGATCAGTGTACTGCGAATGTCGATGGATGTGTCTCTAGTGAGCAGCCGGCTTTCTATTTTCAGCCGGGTCTGCGAGCACCTGTGTGTCCTTAAAATAAATTAAAAAATAAACATGTGCCAACATCTGTGGATTGAAAATGTTTTCCAAACGTTTGAGGTCATGATCTGGTTCAGGAACAATTCAGCAGGTATGGAGACATCTGTAGAGTAGTGGCTTTTATCCCCATTAATAATTACAGATGATATTTTTATGACAGAACTCATCAGTGAGAAACGAGAACGTCTAAGGGTTGAGTGAGGCGTCACTTTCTTCCCTTTATCTTTTCCGTTTAGAGGAGGCGGTGAACGAGGTGAAGCGGCAGGCCATGTCCGAGCTGCAGAAGGCCGTGTCGGACGCCGAGAGGAAAGCCCACGAGATGATCTCGGCCGAGCGCTCCAAGATGGAGAGGGCGTTAGTCGAGGCCAAGAGGCAGGCTTCTGAGGACGCGCTGTCCGTCATCAACCAGCAGGAGGATTCCAGCGAGGTGAGGCTGGTTTATTCTTTCAGTCTGCCAGGATTCATCCCTTCGTCTCTGTTGATACTACTGAGGCGGTGTGTGTGTGTGTGTGTGTCTGTGTGTGTATGTGTAGGGGGGTGCAGTATAAGACAATTTGTCTTATAAAATTAGATGGAAAAAGGAAGACCTCATTTTATAATTTAATGTGACAACAATTAAGGTTTAACAACAAGACACATTAAATAACAGGAATGTTTAGAGCCGTGTGATGTTCTACATAAACAATGACCTTATAGAAATATTAAGGGAGGGGTGCTTGGATGAATGAATGAATGCATGAATAATTTGTTTAATATATTATTTCATTCATGCATGGAGAGGTAAATGGATGAGTTCATGGATAGATAAATGACTTGGTTAATAAAACTGAATCTTTGCAAGGATGAATTAATGAATGGATGCTGGGATGGATGAATGGATAAATGAATGAATGGATGAAAGGATGATTAACTGTATGAATGGATGAATGAATTGTTTAATGGATGATTGGGTGAGTTTATTGTTTAGTAGATGGAAGAATGTGATGAATGATAAATAAAGTGGGATACATAAGATGTTCGATGCAGATGAATGAATGAATATTCATCACTTCACTTGTCTGTGTGGTACAGAGCTGTTGGAACTGTGGTCGGAAGGCGAGTGAGACGTGCAGCGGCTGTAACACAGCTCGTTACTGCGGCTCCTTCTGTCAGCACAAGGACTGGGAGAAACATCATCACGTCTGTGGTCAGACTCTACAGGGCCTCCCGGGAGGCAGCAGCGTCCCGCTCGCCACCCCATCCTCCTCGTCCTCGTCTTCATCCGGCGCCCCACCCACACGCTCCGAGAACACCACCCCCGGCCCTCTCTCATTGGGCGTCCCCTCAGGCTCAGGAAGCCCAAAAGACGCCGGCTCTAGCTCAAGCGGCGCTTCACGTTCCACCACGCCCGCCACGCCCGCCCTGCTGGACTCCTCCTCACGCTGACCTCCCAATCCCTGCCAGGTCCGATCTGGCGCACGCTCACCGCTATAACGTTAACGCTACTACTGCTACTGCTGCTGCACCCGCACCCAAACGGAAGCCGAGAAACGTCCAAATCTGCGCACTTGTTCCCTTCTTTTAACGTCTACCAGAAGCTCTAGTTTTGACTCTCTAGTCTGAGCCTCCGCTCGGCGGGAATGGGAGCGTTAATGCGCGAACGAGAAACAGTCAGGATTGGTTATTTATTTGAGGTCTGGGTTATTCTATTTAAAATAAAAGTGTAAATACAAAAGCATGCGCGGAGGCAGCTCACGCCCCCACACACTCCACGGGACTTCTTAAAGAAGCTAAGATGCTTTTCACTTCTCTTTTGTCCAGGTAACGGACGGGCGACAGACTTTCTTTCTCTCTTTCTCTCTCTCTTTCCTCCTCTGTTCTTTACACCACAGATTTGCTTTCCTGGTCTGTTTTTGGCTTTAAAAAGAATCCAAAAATAATAATGATACTACTTCTACTACTACTAATAATGCTAATAATAAAAAGACCTAATAACTACCTTGCTAGCGAGCCAAGAAAAACCTACGCCGGACTCACCTCTCTGTTCTGACGTGAACCCAAATGAAAAACGACGTGATCCAAACCTTTTTTAAACACACTGCCAAAGTATCAAGGAGGAGCGCTCTGAACCAAACGCGGACTACGAAACTCCTCTTCGAGAGGAGACTCGAGCCTCCTTCTTTTCACTGTGCCCCCACCCCTTCCTCTGTACACGGCAAAACAACGCGAGGACGTCTGAACTGTGAAACGAACGTCCGGGCCGAATTGTTTCGAAGCAATTCTCATTTTTAAAAAAGAAAAACCAACAAAAAAGATTTTACATCCAGCCTGAACTTTTCACGTTCTAACGTTTTCCAAAGCATGACGAGCAGACTGATGCGCCTGGCATAAAAGAAAATACATAAACGATCTGTCTCGATGTCTTTCTGACTTTCTCTTTTCTTCTCCGATGTCTTTCTACCTCCCGTTTTTTCTCTCGTCCCGTCTCGTTTTCAGAGGGGATGGAACGTGTACATAGCGCTTCTCTCCGTGTATGCGTCTGTCTGTGCTGCCCGTACTTATATGTACCTGTAAAAAGACTTGTTTCTTGTTTCGTTTTTTTTTTTTTTTACTTTGATTTATTTTCAGTTTGAATATTTCAGACATGTGTATAAAGAGGGGAGAAAGTTCACTCTACCCTGATACGATGAGTAGAAACTTCACGACAGTGAGACAGTGACGGTGGTGCAATATAAGAAGAGAAGAGAATTCAGCTACTGAATGGAACCTCAGAACCGCCCTTAGGGTACCTTTATAAAATAAATCTACATAGAAATCTATTTAAAGTAACGAGCGCTAACTTAATGTGAATGTATATAGTATTTAAAAAGAAGTAAGAGCTCCAAAAATGTGTTTGCCAAATAACAGAAACCTTTAAGCATGTCATGTTTAGACATGATTTCTCTCGGATGCTCTTTTCCTTTCCACTCACAGATCCTCGACTCATGTGATTCCTTGACTCACGAAGCCCTACACTCATGCGATTCCTCAAATCATGGCATTTCTCAATACACAACTCTTTTCGACTCCCGAATCCTTGTGCGATTCCTCGTCTCACGATTCCTCGACTCAAGGTCCTTGACTCTTCTGGTTCCTTTACTCACGAATCCTCGACTAGTGTGATTCCTCGATTCAGGAATCCCAGACACATATAATTTCCTCACATGCAGAAGCGTGTTATAGAATCATTAGTCCAGTAGAGTAAATCATTTTCTGACCCATCATGAATCTTTTGACACGCTAACACATATCGTGTCTGCTATTCTTCAATTTTCTCCCCCACTGAGGCACGTGTCATTAATACAAGGGTGTTTTGTTTTAGAGGGCGAGTCTGACATAGTCTGAAATAGTATCTGTACCCAATTTTAAGCGTGACAATGTTTTATCCAAATCCCGTACCTCGGACCAAACATGAGTTTCCTCTGTCTCCTCTCAGCACATTTTAATGGCGGCTTGTTTTATTCCAGTGATCAAGTTTTCATTTTCAGAATGGAATGTGTTTTGCCGTGGGTCACTTTCAACCTGCGTCGAAGATTGTCTGGAACTTTCTCAACCCTCGTCCTTTATTCTTAGCTACCTCGTCCGATTATCTCAGAGAGTGTGAGCTCCAGATGTGCTCCGAGAGCCGTGCCGCTGGCAGACATGCAAACCTGTCCTGTTGTCTAGCTTTATATTTAAAAAGCGTTGGGTTGGCATGACAGGGGGTGGACAGGTGACCAACAAAACTTCCTTATACAGCAAATGAATCACATTCACATGCCTTACTAAATAAAAGGAACTGAATTGAACTCATTTAGTGTTGACAGGTTGTTTTTACTTTATTAGCTAAAGTAAGCTGTGCTATTTTGAGCATCGTCATAGTCAGTTTTAATCTTAAGGAATAAAAAGCTAAATAGAGCGATGTGATTTGTATTTATTACATATTGGAGAGTAATTGCAGCTTAGTTGCTTTAACAGTTTGTTAATATCTGGCATAACCTCAGCTCCATCGCAACAACTTCTTAGCATAACGATTAGCTTAGCGTTATTAGGATAAAGTCACACGTTCTGTATATTATCCCAAATAAACAATTAGTCCACCCCTTGTCACACACCATGCGAGAAATGTGAAATATAAACTCAGGATGAAGAAAGTTTCAAACCAAGACATTTTCAAACTTAACGCTTTAATGAACTAGTTCCGTTTTCATTTCAATATTCCGCATCGAAAGATTTACCATTGAAATCCGAATAACCAAAAACGCAGACCAAAGTACCTCTCCATGTTAGATTAACACGGTGGTTCTCAACCGGGGGATATGTGACATTCACAAGAATCATCAATTCTTCAAGTTTCCGCACTTTTATATCATATTTGGGTCTTAAGCAGTGAGGTTGTGTGTGTGTATTCGGATTTAGCTCCATTAGTTTTAAGGGAGTGGCTACTCACTCACCAAAAGCACAGCTTTACTGCAGGAATGCCACTGTTGGGCTCTTGATCGAGGCCCTTAATGACCAAATGCTGAGATAGCTACTCTGGATAACGTTCGCTAAATGATGTAAATGTAATGTACCTGTTATCCTGCATAAGACTACAATCCGTGCAAAGAGGGTTCTGGATTTTATGTTGGGGTGTACAGTTGAGAACCGCCGGGTTAACAGCATTTTGGATTTGGAACTAGTGAGAATTAAGACCAGTGAACCAAAGTATTGAGAGAACCTGAAGCACAAACAAGATCATATAACCATGCGCTATAAGTTTCGTAACATTAAGCTTGTTACCCATCTTAGTCTATTTAACTAGCCTAGCTGAGTTGGGTGTGAGCTAGTAAATGACAGTCATATGACTTCTGGTGAGAAATGTACAGATTAGCAATGAGTCGTTCTATCTTAACCAAGCACATCTTAGCACATGTTAGCATGTTAATGCTAATCTGGCTTTCGGATGTCCCGTAATACTTGAATAATCCAGAGCTTTAATATGTAACATGACGTTAAATAGTATTGGCTGCTTACATGTCTGCTCGATGACCAGAGTCGAACCAAAAAAAAACCCCATTGTCTCCCACTGTTCGTCGTATCTGCATGTACTTTGGTGCGGCACGAGGCACGGCTCTCCGAGGACACCTTTGAATGACCCACACGAGCTCGGACGGAATGAAACGGCGGTACGTTTAGCATCGAATGCTATTGTTTTTATTGATGGCTCAAATTTTTTCCACACTGATGGGTATCGCTGTAATGTTTGATCAGTCGCAATGCATGTGGACGTCACAAATGATGCTATTATACTCGAATTTTCACACTAACAATGCTAGCGTTAGCAAAACCAGAGTGGATGCTTGGTCCCCGATGAAATACCTGTATTTCTTTGTTTTTTGTCAAGAAATCTAAAAATGAAGATTTGCTTTAACGCAATTAGGGAAGCATTACTTACTGCATTGTGCAATACATCGTTCTGGATTAAGAGACATTGCTTCTGTAGGAAAAGGTTGATGTAATGAAGATTTTTTTTCCTCTTATCAGTCTCTAGATGAAGTGAACTGTGTCAGGAGAAGTTTTAATTTTCTTCTTGCATGCTACCCTCCTTCCTTCCCTCACCGCGCCCCGACTGTGCGCTTCGTTGGATATGTGACGCTGTAAACATTCTAAATCAGGTTATTGTCTGTGTTGAGATATGTATCTGTGTAATTAAAAATGACAGTGAAATCAAACTGTGCCCCTCAGGCAGCGTCCTTTTCTTGTCCCATAACGCAGAATGATATCCCTGGAAAACAGGGAGACTATAAAAAATGAATTCTTGAATTGAAACGAGTGCTGGGATGCAATGCTACTCAGTCCACCAATGAGCTACAAACCAACAGAAACTCCTGAGGATCTGCTTCACCATTTATTAGTGAGATAAAAACTGAAAGAGCCGTTGGAATTTTTTGTCTTAAAATAAAACAGGTTTTAATGGAATCTTGTGATTATTATGATTAAACAAGGGGATTTACTTCATATATGCTTGTCAATTTCACTATGACACTTTCCATGTAAATTAATAAACTTAGTTGTTTTTATAAAGCTATATGCAGACAAATTTGTATTACTAATGAAAATGGGAAATCTAGTTAAATTTAATAGTCTATATTTTTTATTTAATTCACTTTCAGAGGTTTTGTGTTTCGGTAGGCCTACATCTTATACACACTGAGTCGATTCTAAGAATCAACTTTAAATCTCTTAACTCTTCAAACTCAAAATAATACATTTTTAAAATTGTTTCAAATTCATATAAATATATATATAACTATACACAACTGCTATTGTTTATACTGCTAATACTTTAGTCAATATTGTAATTAAAACTAATATATGAACAAAGAATCTCATTAGAGTCGATTCTTGATCTCTTGATTCATCTGGAGGTGAATCGACTCATCTTAGTTGATGCACCTGCAGCTCAGACTTGATTAAAAGCACCGCCTCTGTTAGTTCAGTGTCCGGCTGTGTTCCAAATCGCACACAAAATACGCTTCAAAAATCAGTTCGCTCCAGCGTGATAATGATGAGCTGTGGCTCTTTAGTGAGACTCAGGAGGCGGTTTGGGAAGCGACCAGTCCTGCTTCCCGCTTTCAGTAGAAACAAGGATTTGTGCTTCTGACAGGCTTTATAAATTGTTAAAATGAAGTTATAATTTGGTGAAATATTTGATAAATTGTGTAATAAAAATATTTAGTTCAACTTTAATTAGTAAACTCGACAATAAGTAAGAAGTGAGTGTGGAATGACAGAATTGTTATTCAAGATGGCGGATATTAAAGACTCTCTAAACTCTGAGGAGCAGGTGAGAGGGAAATAATATAAATATATTTTAAATTAAAAGTGTTGTAAATATTTTAAAATTTACTTGGTGATTTAAAAGTACAGTGATTAGTATAAATTCTAGTTTTAGTCAGACGTTTCAGCTTTAATATTGCTGTAATTTAACCCACTAAAAGGTCATTAGATTGAATCGTTAATGTAGTTAATAAATGTCACGGTGTTATATGCACTTAAACATTTTAGTCTTTTACCTTTTTAAAAAAGTGAAAGTTAAATTTGTTTTGAATAACATATTTTAATGTATTTATCGCCATACAATCAAATAAGAGCAGAGCATATTTTAATGGCTGCTCATAATTCAGTGTTTTTGATCATTTTTGTAATAACAATATCAAAATAAAAGCTTTACAATTAAATATTGCTATATTATGGTACTTTATTAATTTCTTTAAAAAAATGTGTATACTATTTTATTTAATTATTATTAATAATTTTTTTAATTAACAAAAAAAGTGCATTACCATTTGTATCCCATTATAAAATGGTGTTTCTCCAAATCAAGTGTGGTGCACACATGCAATGGTGATTATGAATCTTATAATGAACACAACACCGTTTAAAAAAACATAATTAAAATGTTTAACTGCTTATAACTTAGAGCGTACTATTTATTTTAGAACCGACTTGTGTTTGAGTTTAGTTAGGGTGTAGAAACTGTAAAATGTGTTGGTTAATTATCGTGGCACATGTCACCGATATGGTTTGTCAATGCATCAAAGAGCCTCTTTGTAATATATGAACATATAAAGTGTCTGTTTAGTGTACAAATGTCTTTGCTGCTTTGTTTTTCCCCGTTACCCTCCAGGAGCTAGAGGCGATCAAGGCACGGGTGTTGGAGATGGAGGAAGAGGAGGAGAAGCTAAGAGAGGCACAGTACAGTTCAGACAGGACGTTTTCATATAATCCAATACATGCTGGTAATCTCATCTCACTTAACCTGACCTAGCTTATCATTTATGAAGCCACATTCAGTTCCTATCAGTTAGGAAAGTACTGACTTGAAAGTGATGGCAAGTTCATTGTCTGATTTGTCTGTAGGACTTTTCTACACTATGACTCATGATGAGAGAATAGATGCTGACGCCAGATCTGTCTACGTGGGGAATGTGAGGCATTTATTATATTTTGCTGTATGAATGTGTGTCTGTTGTGGTGGTGGAATGTAATATGGTAAAGCTGTTGACTGGAGTCATGTGACTCCTGCGTTGTTGTATGAATCGAGGTCTGAACTGGATTATTTATTTATATTGGGGGACACACACACACACGGTGGTTCAATGAGTAGCTCTGTTGTTGCACAGCAAGAGTTTTGTGGGTTTGTTTCCTCTCGCAATACAGTTATGGCCAAGGTTTTGTGAATAGCTTCAGATAATAATAAAAGTTAATATGGCATTTAAATTCTTTAAGACTGCAGTTTACCTTCTTGACAACAAGCTATCCTCCAAAAGCCTTGATCTTGCTGTGTGATCGGATGTACACTGGCCCTTCCATTCCTGAGCAAGTTTTGCACTTGTTGTGACCGTATCTCGGAGCTGCATTCTTTTTAGGAGACACTCCTGATGCTTGCTTGAATTTCTTGGGTGCTCTAAATGATTTTACAAAATCTTTGCCGTTCAGAAAACTTTTGACCATGACTGTACCTGTAAGTTAGGTGAACTGAAGATTGGAAATGACTTGCAAATGTGTTTTGCTGCTGTACTTCCATCTTCTTAGTGACTTTTTGCATGAATTTTCCAAGTGGCCTGTCTGCATTTTATTTTTCAGTTCGTAATGTCAGTCGGCAGCCCATCGTGATCTTAACTTGAACACATCTTGCTGAACACTTTACTGCTCTGTTTTCAACAGGTGGATTATGGGACGACGGCAGATGAGTTGGAGATCCACTTCAACGGATGCGGACATGTTAACAGAGTCACCATTCTGTGCGACAAATTCACAGGTCATCCGAAAGGGTGAGTACAGGAGCACCCGATGGGTCCCAGTGTACTGAAGGCAACATCAGTTTGCATTTTTTTTTTCAGATTTGCCTACATAGAGTTCACAGATCAAGAGTCGGTGAGGACAGCCATGGCTCTGGATGAAACCATGTTCCGAGGACGCGTCATCAAGGTAAATGGTGTCCTAAGAAGCTTTCTCACCACATATAGTTGTATTTTGCACAAACAATGTTCAGTTTTGCCTAAAAAGAATCAATGAGTTTTGATTCATCTGCATTACTTTGCATATTTCAGGTTTTACCCAAACGCACCAACATGCCAGGTATCAGCACGACAGACAGAGGGTTTGTACGAGGAGGGCGCTACAGAGGTCGTGGTTTCCGTGGTTCCCGGAATGGCTCACAGGGTCGATTCCGTGGTGTAATCAGGTCAGTACAGTTCCATATAGGTTCCATAAATAAATGTTGAATAAATTCTACTTTACGACCAGTTGTAACTTTGTAGTTTCATATGAGCCATCAAGCAGCCAAGACCTGAATCTAGTAAATCATCTCTTTATGCATTAATCATGAAGTAGGCTTTGTGAACACTGGTCATACCATCATGAATTAAAAAGTTCTCCTGTAGGTCAGGCTTTAAGCACCTAAGCATCTCGACAGAATGCAGAGAAACGCTATGACGTGACCTATTGAGTATTTTTACATTTACAAATGAATTTGATTCAAGTAATAAATTCTTCTTCTTTTAGGGGAACTGGACGAAATCAGCCATGGTACATTTCATATTGACAAATGTTTTAGTTTTGTTTCTTCTTCCCTTCTTTTTTTCTAAGCACTTGTGGGTGCTAACTGTTTCATGTTGGTACAGCCCTGCCTTTATCAGAACATTGGTTATCATGGCACACATTTTAAGTCGATTATATTTTTGTATGCTTATTCATGATGTCGAGTCTAATCAGGCTGAATTGATTTCCTGTTGAACTGTTACTGTTTTATTTGTATTTTTTATATTGTACTTTCTTTAGAAACTATGAACTAGTCGGAGGCCGAAGTACCGTTTTGTTTTTTTTTATTTAAGTTTCAGTATATCTGTCTAATTTTCTATGTTGGTTTGTATAATGTAAATCGTTGAATACAGAAAGAAAAATAAAGAATTGTTTTCATTTTGCTTAGCAGTGGTTTAAATTAAAGACTGGTTTTATTTGCTACATGGAACCTATATTATAACATATACACAAACATGCACAAGTATATGTACAACAAACATGGAATGCTTTCAGCAGGACTGCACCATCATCCCCGACACAGTGCTGTCGAACATCCTGAAATGACAATTATCAAATGTTCCTTAGAATGTGATCTGCAGTAACGTGTGAAATGCTCAGCAGCAGACCTACATTTACTTACTTGGACTGAATTGGATCACCGGGGTTGTAGAAGGGATTACACATCACGTCTGTAAAGGAGTTGTGCAGTTTCCTAAACATCTGTGGAAAGTTTGATCGCTAGTACATCATTTAGCTTTTGGAAAAAGAATTAAATAAACAAAATAAAACTCACACTTCGTATTTCATTGTCCCGTAGTGATGTGTTAGACGAGTCCACAACAATAACAAACTTCACTTTGGAGTTTGTCACATAGCCGTATCTGAAACCTTTGGTTAAGTGCATTCATTCGCACACCACTTTCGGTAGAGTCTGCATGTTCTCACTGTGTATGTGTGGGGTTTATTATTCTAGGTGCTCGGGTTTTATCCCACAGTCCAAAAACATTCAGTTAGGATAAATCGGCCACACTAAATTAACCACGATTGTATACGAGTTATGAATCTTGTACATTGTAGAAGCCTGTTCTGACCAGAGTGTAAAACACATAAAAAAATACAATAACGGTCAACAAATGACCAGACTTCGAATACTAACCTAGTAGCTGTGATTTAAAACACATAGATCAATTGTTGTTCCCCATGTGACCTCAGTCACATGTTTTATTTATGCCCCTCCTTGACTGCCTTTTGGACCAACTATTTTGCTTCCCTCACCAAAATCACCGGTGTAAACATTGCTCCAGTCGCCTCCATTGCCATATTTGGATATTCGTTGGGTTTTCCTCATTTGTCAGCCATGCAATCTGGAGTGCTCGCCTTTACATCTCTGTTGGCCAGACGTTGTATCTTGCGTCTATGGAAATCTCCCAAACCTCCTCTAATTTCAATCTGGCTTAGAAACCTTTTACAGGCACTAAAAATGGAAAAGATCATGGCTACCTCAAGTCCGTAGTAATCAATTTAATATCAAATGGTGCCCTTTCCTTTCATACATTTCTTCATCTCTTTATTTTTATTTTATTGCAAATTTTTTTTTGGTTTGATTGTTTTTATGTATGTATATGTGTGCGCGCTTTGTTTTCTTCTTGTTGGTCTTAAAAATTGAGACAAAATGTTACCAATTGATCGTTCTGTTGCTGTATTTGTCTATTACTGTGTTTCTTAATATAAATAATAAAAAATAAATAAATAAATAAAACACATAAATCAGCTACAGACCAAAACCCACCAAAAATGTATTTGTATACACCCACATAGAGTAACAGCCTATCAATGTAACACAAGTTGTGTTTTTAAGGTAGTCCACAACTGACTGAAGGATACACCTTGTAGTCCTCTGTTGGGTAAAGCAGTCCGAGGTAAAGCTCTCTCTGCTCAGCCATGGTTTTCCCCACTGCAGAGATTTTCTCCTCCACCACATCCAGTGAAGTGTGCACTGTGTAGTGGAACTTCAGCTCACTCTGTGTGGGAACACTTCGGATGTATAGTGGGTAATTCTGCCACACACATACACAACAAAAATAATTAGCAACAGATTAAAGTGCATTAAAACTATAACCGTTCTTTGTTGCATGTTTTATATAATATAATATACCAATAACCAGTATATAAAGCTAGAAGATTCACTCATGTTGAACAGGCGATTTCTATAAGTATAAGTATAAGTATGGCCGAATCCCAAATACCGCACTACATCCACCCGAGTGCACTAGATGCCTCGGAAAGTCCGCCTGCACGTAACCCTACCTAGTGCACTTCGATTAGACTCAAAGCAGGATTGAAACAACGACCCTTGGCTAACGCGCTAACCCTCAAAACAAAGCACCGTAAATAGTATTTACAAGCCGCGAGCATGTCTGGCATCGGTTACGTGGACGTAAAAACGTGTATTGACTTGTATATATGTAGTAAATATTTTAAATAAGCATTTAATCAGTTTAAAAAACAACAACAACAATAGCCTCGCGTTACCTCTTTCGCTATTACGGCTACGCAGACCGCCATGATGGTCACGTGATGACACTTCCGTACTCACGTGACGTGCAAAAGCAGAAGTTTTATTTTTGTTTTCTTTCGGTTCGTGTTTATAAACTCGCGGACGTTTTATTGGCTTTATTTTATTCATAATCGATTTGCTGAATGTGTTCACATTAAAATGACCTGCAAACACGTTACGTTAGTTCATCTGCATTTATAGGTTCACATCTAAGATCAATGGAGAGTCTCAGGTTTAAATCCACTTTTATATTGTTGTGCTTGTTTTGCTTTTTCTGGAGCTGCAAGACACAAAATGCTTCAGCTCCAAATATTATTATAATGCTCATGGATGATGTAAGTAATAAATAATTCATATTTTTAACAAATAAACCATTCAAGCCATTTCAATGTCAAGCTAAATGATTGGTGGAAAAGCTTAAGAAGGTACTAGCTGTGTTGTCAAAGAAAGAATAAAAGTTTAAATTGTTGCATGACCACCAAGTAAACTTTATTCTATTCAACAGTGCAATGTTGCATTTTGTCTTATTTAACAGTTGCGGCTGATGTTTGGTATCTTGTGTACATGCATCACAAATAGAAACACAACATGTGTACACATACTGTGTAAACCCACAACTTTTGTTATCTATAAATCGTCTATAATAAAATGCTGAGCGTATCTGACCGCTTCACAACAGACTTCCGATTTCCTTCCACAGCCCAAATTCAAATTCAATTTTATTTGTCATATACACATGTACAGTACAATGAGATGTTTCTCTTCGCATATCCCAACTTGTCTGGAAGTTGGGGTCAGAGCGGTACGTTGCCCCTGGAGCAGACAGGGTTAAGGGTCTTGCTCAAGGACCCAGCAGTGTAGCGGAGTGTAGCAGAGCCTGGATTAGAACCCCCAACCTTTGGGTTCCCAGCCCAACGCTCTACCCACTGTACCCACTAGGCTACACTGACAGTATTCCTGTCATTTTTTGACATAAGTGGTAGCGAAACCTTCTGAGAGATTTTATTTTTCTCTGAATGAAGTGAAATGGTATGTTTTATTAGTCTGTCATGGTTAAGTCTCTTACGATTGAGTTCACGCTTTAAAATAGCATGATATGAGGGATGCATTTGAGTCCTCTGTGATGAGAGACAAGTTGACAAGTCAAGTCAACTTTATTTATATAGTGCTTTTTTCAATAGACATTGTCTCAAAGCAACGTTACAAAATACAGGACTATACGCCTTTGTCTATACTAATCAAAAGCCTGAGAAACAAAATATGCTTTCAGTCTAGACTTAAACATTGAGATTGTATCCGTTGACATGTTCACAACCTTTTGAAATAGTAATGTGTACCAAGTATTAGAGATATATAATAATATACACACTGTCCGGCTTGGTGCACTAAAGTAGTATAGATGGAATTAAGATATTTATGATGAATACAGCCATAAATCACTTGTGGGGTAGTGCAACAGCTTAATACCTTGACCGCGAAACTGCTCGGGTACAGCTGAGTCCCTCCTGATGAGTAAGTGACGAACGAGCAGGTCAGGAGCCGAAAGGAAAGTGTCCACTCTCAGAGGCCTCTTCCCTTTCCTTTCTCGTTCTCTGTCCTTTTCCCTTTCGCGGAATGTCGGCTTCCTCCCAAAAACATGTGTGTGGCCCGCCATGATGTACAAAACAAAGTCCTGGATAAACAACAGAACAACAGTGTCACTTCGAGAAATAAAGGAACGTTGTTGTCAATGTCAGTGTGTTTTGTGAAAATCTGCTCAATCTTAAGTCGATCAGAAATGTGAGGCGCTACAAGACGGAGTGGGTTACAGTTTTCAACAATGTGGTTTTGTGTGAGCTCATTGTGCAGTGAAGCCTGATGTAGACATAGCGAGTTTTGTTGATACATTTTGTGGCCGGTTCGGGCATAGTCGGCTTATTTATGGCTGTTCTGTGCTGCGTGCTCATTGCCAGATGGACAGTTACAAAAGAGGCGATGGTATGCCGCGATAATAGTGATGCAGGTATGATGTCATGTACAGTAGTCTGATAGGACTGTGGTGCATGTCTAGCCTTGCTTTGGTCATAGCCCTGTAGCAACAGAAAGTATGGGCGGTCTGTAGGTGGGAGGATCAGGCTCTGGGACATCACTTCCAGGTCACAGGAATCTTTCTCATCTTCTGCTTGAGAACGTCGGTTTGTGTCACCAGTAGCTCTAAATCCGGTCACCTGGTACCAAAAAATAAACGAGAATAATAACAATGATGCGACCTAAAATATTGATTCCAGTATAACACACACGACCATGATGTTGGTATCATTGTAGTGCTAAGTGTAGCACAAATAATGCATCAAATTAAATATACTTGACAAATATACTTAATTCATTTATTTATTTAGTTTGATAGATTTATTTCTGGTAACTTAGCATAGTCAATGTATTTCGAAATCGATGTATTGCCATTCATCCCTCATCCTACAATGAATTGAACTTTTTTTCACATCTGCTATTCATGCCCATAGATGATGCTCAGACGACTAGTAAACAAGGAGTTTTAAACCAAAATGTACTTAATTAATAAAAAGATTAATACTGCCAATCTGGTCCCACTGAATTTTATGAACATGTTCAAATGGAATTCATGTGTTATGTAATTCGTATTGGGTTTTTTTTGTCACCCATTGCACAAACCAAAGTAACTTTAAAACTGCCTCTACTTCATCGTTTACCTCTGGTTCCGCTGCCATCATGCTCACGATGTTCGTCCTGTCCTGAGCTCCTCTTCCGGTCGGGGTGTTGGAAGTCCGTCTGGGGTCATTATTAGCCTGATTGCCCTGACGGCGTCTCAGACTCAGGTTCATGTCACTGATGCTTCTTCGGAGGTCAGTGTTACGACCCCTGTGACCTCGCTCCTCATCAGGACCGCCGCCAGAAGATATGCGGCCCCGTCTCCAACGCACTGATACAAAACCAGCACAGAAACAATCAATCATGCATATATCTGAAATTATTATCATTTTAATAATCATTTATATTTGTATTTTTTAACTCAAATCTTAAAAGCAGTTACATAAGGACAAAGATTGTATTGTCTGATGACACAATCATGTAGGTTTCTGTGGGAAACAGCATCTGTTAAAAGGCACAACTGGCAAATATTACCCCCACAATAAAATATGGGGTGTTTGTGATTAGTTTTTAGTGGGAAATTCATACAAGAACATCCTTTTCATCCTTAGAAAAATTAAGAGTGGAGTAATATTCAACCCTGTATTATGATAATCCAAAAGAATCCAAAGAATACTGTACAACCTAAACAATAGAATAATGGCCTTAGGGGCAATATCGGTATGTGCCCCAGTGGCACAAGCAAGTTTATAGAGCTGTGATGGTTTAGTGGTTTATATACAAGGTTAAAGATTAGAAGGTCATGTGGTTCAAGCCCCACGAGCATGGTCCTTATCTCTAGTCACTTCGGATAAATGCTGAAACTCTAAATGACACTTAAATTTTACAATGCTTAAGAAGATCCTTCATGAACCGCCAAAAAAGTGCCAAAATAGAGTTTAAAGCTCGTACAAACAGATCCAAGAAGACTTGCGGCTGTCAAAAGTGGGTTCTACATGGTATACAAATTCCCCCAAGCACATTGGGTAATTAAAGTGTAAACTAAAAAAATAAAATACAATTCAACATTGCATAATACTAAGAGGTACTTTATGAATCTATGGTATGAACCGTATCTTCCATGAATCCTTTCTCACCTTGGTTGTTTTCTCCATCCCTTTCTCTCTCTTTCTCCTTCTCTCGTTCCTCCCTCTCATACTCATCGCGCCGCTGGATCTCAAAGCGACGTTCAAAGCCTTCCTTGGGCCTCCACATATCAACAAGGAGCAGGGGACACTCCCACGGTGCTACACCTCTCCGACACTCGGTCTCCCATTGTAAAACGCCATCTGCCTGTTTAATGGGCTTTCCGATGACATCACACAACAGGAAGTCTTCTGGGCAATGCTTCTGTAAAGCTGAGCAGGTGCAGAACATCAAGACGTTAAAAAGTAGGATCAGTAAAGTAAAGTGGAAAATAAGGGACAGTCGTAGCCTAGTAGTTAAAGTGCAGGACTACTAATCTGAAGGATGCTGGTTCAAAACCTCACCAATTGCTGTGATTGAGCTCTTGAGCAAGGCCCTTAACCCTCAATTGCTCAGACTGTAACTATAATGTAAGTTGTTTTGGATAAAGGCGTCTGCCAAATGTTAAAAATGTAAAATATTTCATATGTATGACACTCCTCACCTATGTCTTCATTTTCATTCTCCCTCTCTCTCTCAGTGTATCGGGTGATGACCTGCTGGATGAGTTGTCGTGCTGTGGAGTGAATGTTAGCCAACAGGCTACGATAGTTTGCTCCACTAGACAGAGCATCTCCGTAGATCTTCACTAGTCCTGGGGCAGAAGATGATGCAGGGGGTAGGTAGTGATGAGACGACGGAGTCGCAGAATGAGCCCACAGTTCCCTTTCATGCTCCCCAATAGCACGATCGCGGTCACTGTTAGACCGACCTCTCAGGAACAGGTGGGACAGACGCTTGGCACGGGATTGTTGATTGGCAGGTCGAGGCCGGAGAAAGGAAGGGTTAGGTGAGGGAGATGATGGGGCCAGAGAGGGACTAGAGAGAGAGAGGGCAGATGGAGGTGCTGAGGGCGGGGCCTCATGTACAGAGGCCGCATCTGAACTAGTGGTGGATCTGAAAACAAAAATATATGTATATATAAGACATGAAATAAATATAAAATAATTTGATATGCATTTGTCTAAAAAAGTTATTTTATGTGATTGCTTCGTATAAAAGCCTGCTGCTACTCCGGCCATTTGTGGATACAATTAAAAACACAAAATGTTTTGAGTCTAAGAATATTTATTATCGGTTATAATTTTACTGACTTGACAGATACTGCACTGGGCCAGCGAGCTCCCAGCTTGGCGAAGTGTTTTCGGGGAGAATTGATCCACAGGCCCACAGGAAAGTGGAGCTTCCTGAAACGGGGACTACCAGACTCCTCCATCTAGAGAGTCAAACAAGATAAAAGAAAATTATTAATAAATAGAACAGACCATAACAACACAATTATTTTTATGAATTAAAGTAACACAAATTTAACATATTTTGAGGCTTTACTATGATGAGGAAATTATTTTTCTGTCCAGACCTTAATTGGCTGTGACTGTGGCAGGGTATGACATCACTGAATAGGTGACAGGAAATCCTGAAATATCCATTCAAGCAATCAGGACATGCAAGGTTGAGCTTTTTCCTGTTTCGGATTTTGCTGAAGAACTGTAAAACCAATGCCAACTATCACCTGGTTTACATCAGCATAGCTTTAGAGAAAGAACTCAATCCAAATCCAAAATTGGCATTATTTCTATCCTGGGTAACATGGTGGTGCATTCAATCGAGTTGTTTTCTCACAGCTAGAAAAGTCAGGGTTCAATTTCTTGGCTTTTGGTGTAGTTTGTTCTTCTTTTCTTTTTTTCTGTGTGGGTTTCCTCCAGGAGCTTCAAACTGCAAATGAACTAACAATGATTTCAGTTTTCTGATGGACTGTTTCAGGTTTTCTGCCTTCAAACAGTGAATCAGGTGAACCATGACCATGACAGGAATAAGCGATAAGTGATAAGAAATAAGTGCTGATTTAAACCATGAATAAATTCACGGATTGCCAATTTGGGAAAGTTTGCTAAGAGCTTGAAATCAAAATCCAGCACAGAACAAAACTTTACGTTTATCTATGAATTATTTTGTAAACCTACCTGCTGTTATTGAATATATTCAAAACTATAGAGCAAACTGCTTCTCACAATCAAACATGTCAAGCTGCTTCAATTATTTTAACTACCAAAACAATTTATCTCACCATAAAATTGCATAAGTGTGTAACTCACCCACTGCAGCAGCTTTGTTTCTGATTAAATTCCTTAAAGATGTTTCCTGAACTGTCAACAGATCTAATATATTTAAAAGCTCTTGTCCAAAAACCAACGGCAAGTCTCCTCAATCCAGAACAATTACGATTAAAGAGTCCATTTTGTTTGGGGGTGGCGTTACACTTGATACCACTGTCTCTAACGACCTAATGAATGTTCTGGTTCTTCTAGCATTGTCTATATTTAATCACATACTTGGTTTCTTTAACATCTATTAAGTGTTGCTTCAGCTTTCCCAAGCTCCAACTTTTCTTTCTTTCTCTCCTGATCTGTGCCTATAGATAGAGAACCAGGCCTATTGTTCTTAGTGACAAAATTTCCTTCCCCTCTGTGCTGGACAACACCTATATCCTGAGAGAGAGAGCGAGAGAGAGAGAGAGAGAGAGAGAGAGAGAGAGAGAGAGAGAGAGAGAGAGAGAGAGAGAGAGAGAGAGAGAGAGAGGAAGGTGTATTATTATTAAGAGATGTCATACCAATGGGACATCAGGTCCCAAATCCGAACAAAAATGTACCAAACGTATAAAATTATCATTTACTAGGCAATTACTAATCACAGTTTTCCATTTATATTAATACTATTACAACATTACAATCATAAGTATTTTATACATTTTAAAATTATACTTTAATTATACAAACATTTCACCCAAATACTAACCAGCAAGTGTTACACTTAAAAGAAATTGTGTCGTGAATATACTGGCATTAGAATAATAAAAAAAAAGATTTATTAATTCTGAAATTAATTAGATATGTTAATTCATTCATAAACTGTCTGGACAAGCTGCCGGTCCAACACAACAAACACACATGAGAATTTTAGTTTGGCAAGCTGCATGTCTTTACTTTTGTCAATTAAATCTTCTTTAACTCATCACCTGTAATTGATTGAACATATTACATCTGATAGGACAGATATTAACCCCGACATTTATGATTGCATGTTTTATACGTAGAGTTGAGTTAATCTGAGCAAGGCCTTGGTTCAGTTGAGGAAGTTGCAAACAGACAGGAAGTAAATGAGAGAATGGCTTCCATGACTTTTTGACTTTGGCAACAACAGGATGGAGAGGAAGGAGGGAATGTGTGTTTACATCTGGAAATGAGAAAAGAGGAGAAAATGGAACATTATAGACAGATTTGCAGATTTATCAGTAAGTGTTCTCAACAAAAATAAGTTAATAAGTTAAGCATAATTGTCTGTTTGTCTTGTCTGTCAGTCTGTATTTATTTATTTATTCACTAACATTGACAGTTTGAGTAAATTAACGTCTAAAATGTTAATAGAAAAAGAATCCAAAACACACACATATACAATAACAAGTGGAACCCAAGAATTCCAATTCAGTGCTACATAAAAAGCATTTTTCTCTTTAATTTAATACAACTAGCAGTTTAAAACTACTAACAAACTAGCTCAACAAACTAGCAGCTCAAAACTACTGTGTGCTGCAGGAGTCTCAGACAGGAAGCTTTGACATCAGGTTGTGAAGGCTCCTGTGCGTCATTCCGACCAGTCCTTCCAAGTTTTTGGCAAGGCAGTGAAAGCTCTTCCTAAACGAATGGCTGGAGGAGGGAATGTGCATGGAATGATTGAGTACAGTAAAGTTTGTGTTCTCTCCACTATTAAACTCCAGACTTTTGCATTACTGTACGGTTCATTTCCAAATCTGGCAGACGGTTTATTGCCCATTAGGAAGATAAATAATTCAGAAGATGACAGTGCCGTTCTAAGGCTGACAAGGGTTACTACACACTTGTACAAAACAATATTTCGTATTATATTTCCCCATTTTCAAAACTTAAACGTTTTTCTAAAGGTCCTTTAAAACAATGTACTGTTTTTCACTTAGACACTATTGTGTTTCATTTTCACTGACAATGTTAATGATAGTTTGTGATCCCAGCCTCCTCAAATGGATTTGTGCTATTAAACAAATTAGAGCCCATAAACCTCATATAGATTTTACTATAGATTATATACACTTAAGATTGGTCAGGATTTATCCAAGTAATTTCTTGTTAAGAGATAAATTGTTTGCCAAACCATGTCTCAAACAATGGATTCAATATGGCATATATTTACACACAAGCTTAAGATTTGTTGGTGTACAGATGTCATTGGATATCACAGTAAATTTAGATTGGTGCTATATTTATAGAATAAAAAGAATGATAACAAGTAGTAGTTCCATTTATATAGTACATTTAAGAAACCCAAGGATGCTTTACATGTATGTATAACCCTCTGTGGGACTGCCAGAAGTCCAACGCCAATCGATTTGAAAGTACAGATAGAAACATACAAGTTCACTGAGTTATGAAGGTGCAAAACTTTAAAGGTAAATATTATTAGAATCTTGTATTGATCTAGTTCCAGAAATGTTCCATCGGTATGATGTACATGAGTAAAGCTACCAAAGATAGGGGTAGTTTATTTAGGTTATGTGAAAGTTCCTAGTTACACTACTGCCTTTCTGCAGGTCATATCTTTAACTGGAGCTGGAGGGTCATTAAATAAATAACTAATTTGTTCTTGGTAAAAATCTTATTTCCTATTAATTGTTTGGTATCAGCAAATGGCCTCTAATTCTGATCTTAAATTAAAGACAGGTCGGTCCTCAACAGGTGGGTCACTTGTCTGTTGCAGGGCACACACACGGCAATTTCAGCATCTTCAAAGAACCCGACTACATGTCTTTGGACTGTGGGAGAATATGCAAACTTCACCCAGAATGTTCCTTGTTTTTTTCGGTGGGTTTTGTACCAACAATCTTCATATTTACAGTACAGTGGAAGAACCACAAAATGTCAACAGCTCTTATTAAAATGTTTATTTTTTTAGAACACGTTACTATATAAACTATAAACTGTGTTTTGGCATGTTGTTAGCAATTAGCCGTTAGCATTGCTTGTCGTTTTTGACAGAGTAAAGCTCCGCCCTGTGTCCTCAGCAATCCCACAATTCAGTGCGTTCCAACACTCGGAAGGGCGCTTGTTAAGGACGAGAGGTAGGCCTTAGAAAACGTGTTTAAAGTATAAAATGAACGACTGTGGTGTTAAACGTGTGTAAGTTATTGTACACTTTTGCGTCGTTGGTGTATTCTGTGCTCGGTTCGTGTTACCATGGTAATATGTTTTTAGCCGCTAGCATATCTTTACCGTGCTAGCGTGTTGTTTTATCCCCTGATAGCACACAGGCTACATGTGGGGGTTCTTTTGGGGGATTCGTAACAAGTTAATCGCTTTGTGTTTAGAATAAACGTGCTTTATAAAACTAAACTTCAAACTAATAGGTTTTATATTCGATTATATCATATTTTATATATTTGGTACCGGCGTCAGCAGATGACCTCTAATTCTGACCCAAAGTCTGAAGCTTACTGAGTCTGATCTGTGTATTAAACTTCATTTTGTTTTAGTTAATAAAAGACTATCTTGTATTAAACGTATTAAACTCATAAATGAATGAAAAGCTGATGGTGCAGGACAAGGGCACATATATTGGAGTTGGGATATGAACCAGCAACCTTGTGATTTCTTGTCCACTAATCTCCCCTGATACTATTAAACTGATTTCTGACTTTGTATGTTCTACCTCCAAGCCAAATCTTGATTAAATACTTCAATAGAGTAAATATTAGTGCTGTCCACAACCAAGGATTTTGTTGGTGGACCAGTGGTCGTCATTTACTCCAACTAATCGACTAATAGTCGACTAAA
>JAOTRQ010000029.1:4295857-4307287 GCA_028565875.1 Hoplisoma paleatum
CCGACCCGGGGATCGAACCCGGGACTTCTTGCTGTGAGGCGACAGTGCTGAACCACTCAGCCACCGTGCCGCCATTTTCAACTATAGACATTCATTAATTCATTGTATATTTTTACCCTTGCCTTATGAGAGGTTGAAGTAGTTGAGACAGGTTGACTGGTTATCAGAAGGTTACAGCCTGTGAACTACAGTAAACTAAAATAAAGCCGTAGTTGCCAATGTTCGGATCTTGTTTTTGTGCTTGCTGAAATGAATACTACAATTGCTTGTATTGTATTCCATCATAAATGTAATTTTCTTTGAAGATAAAAACTGCAGACACATAATCTACTGCACTCAGTATGTATATTATAGATAACAACCTTTAGATACTAACCACCAGCCAAATATTGAATGCATTCCTGGCTCACATGTCCAATTGTTATATGAAATATTCTAGTACTTCTTTTTTTCCTTAAAGAAGATGGTGGATCGACGTTTCTAGGTTGCCTCTAGGTGTGTATATAATGTCCCGCCAAGAACTGGGTGTATTCATGTTACATTGTTCATTATTTATTTCTTCCCTATGTTTAAATTTCTGTTTTGGGGACCCACTACCTCAACATTGACCAGGAACAAGATATAATAAGTGTTAACAGCTTTGCAAAAATCATTCAATCCAACACAGGAGGCTAGAATGACTTGTAAGGATGGAGTCGTGCAACTTGGGTTCGGTCCAAGCCTCTGGTTACTGTGTGTGGCGTTTTTATTCATGAATTCATATCAGGCCAGAATGTGGAGAAACCTTTCTAAAATGCTTCAGTCTGTGTGTGTGTAAGGGGTTAGGGAATGATTATGAACATCAGTGCAGTGTCAGTTAATACCATGTATAAAAGGGTGGCAATGCATGATGGCAAACTTGTAGAGTGAGTGCTGAACAGCCCGAGGGCTCTGAAGGCCTGGGTTTTAAATTAATAGTCTAGTGTGTTGTCCTCTTGTTTACATGCCGTTTTCTTTGATATTTCCAAAATAAATCCAGAAATATAGTAAATAGGAATAAGTTGTAGACAGGATTATATTAAACAGAAGGCATCTCTCTCCTGTGTATAGCAAACTGAGCAAGTGGGTGTATTCCTAGACCTGATTTTAAGCCGTTTATCGTTGACTCAGTAATGAGTGTAGCAAATAACTATTGTTATTATGAATCATACTTAAAATAATCGAATCGGCAAGCTTCCGATTGCAAGCCCAGTTAAAAAATGTGTGTATCATATCACGCTATAGCAACTATTACAGGTTAGAGATACAGAGAGCTGCACCGCTATAACATCAATATAATAAAACCCAAGTCTAAAAGCTTTGTTTTATGTTCCATCTTTGTTCAGGTCAGTGATGACTTTGTGGTACTGGGCTAGGGATCAGAAAGTCACTGGTTCAAACCCCTCTACCACCAATTTACCACTGTGTACCATTTAACCCTCAATTGCTCAAAAATAGTGTTCAATTGTAATTGCAAAGTCACTTTGGATAAAGGTGTCTGCTGAAAATGTAAAGGGGTCATAGTATGCAAAACTCATAGTATATAAACACTTACAGCACAAAGAAAATACTTTTTCCGCATATCATTCAATATTTTTTGGTGTCAGGAAAACTGAGGCGCTTGGATTGCTCCTGGTTTGTGATGTCACAATGGGAATTTGCATAGAACCTCCCTGGAACAAACCATCACCTGGTGGCTCTTCCATTGAGCATAAATATGAGATGAGTGGGATGTAGCCAAACTTATTAGCATAAAAATATAACTGATCTATATGGGCTATGCAAAACATGCTAATGAAGTTCTTATTTAAAAAGAAATATGTAAAATCTATTAAAGTACTAGTACACAAAAAACTACTTAATTACAGTAATTACAAGATGTAATCCAAAAACCACCAAAACCAAAAACAGATTTTCCACGCATGTCTGAAACTCTTAGAATAGTGTTTATATGTAAGAGAAACAATCCGTTTTATACTTTCTGTCACATAAGAGAGCAGAATTGCAGAATTTTTGAAATCTAAAAACTGCACAAGTCCTACAAGCGTATGTAAACATTGTTTTCAGCTGTTCCCAAATTGATGAAACTGCTCTCACACATTACCTCCTGTAGGCTATGTGGACCCCAACTGCCAGGTTATGCTAATAAATATTAAACATTAGAAGCTGGTTATTATGAAAAACACAAGGCTGCAGACTCCTGGCTAGACTACAAAGCAGCGGAGCCGATGAAACTTGAAATCGTTTTCAGGCGCTGATATTAAAATGTTATTGGCCGTTGGCACAAAGGGAGAAAATAAACCCATTTGTTTAATCCTGTATAAAAGGTTTATGGAATGAACGTGTGAAAGGTAGATGGCTGTAGGAAGGCATGCTTGTGTGATTCTTTTACAATGATTTAAATGTGATCTGTTTGCTCAAGCTTACACATCCTGTTTAAGTACCAATAACTACAACCATAACACGTTCTTAAGTCACACATGGGAGATGTAGCTTATCCCCTTCTTGTAGATAAACGGAAGACCTTGTCATAATGTACTAATGACTGAAAATCAACCTCTCTCTAAACGAAAACATGTTTAGGAAAGATTTGACTGATGGTGCTAATATTGACCCGAATTGCTCTTTTTTTATAGAAAGAATCTCTGGATGATTGTATGTATTTTGTCTCCAAAGTTTTTATGCTTAAATATAGTTTTCAAAGAATTAACAGATCTAAGAAATGGTGTTTGTGCTTTATATAGGGTTCTGAATTACCCACACGTTTAGGCATTCACAAGCGATCTTGGAAAATGTCTACTGTGCATAAGGAAGGATTACTATATATCCAAATTGAGAAAAAGAGTTGTGAGTTCTCCCAGAGGTATCTGATTGCTCAGGCAGAAAGACTAAGAACTTAGACAAATATCCAACATACTAAGGGTTTCTATTGCCTCAGAAATAGCTCTTCCGGTTGGTGTCAAGATTCATCCGAATTGTCAAAACAATTTAAAAGACCAAACAACATGAGATAGTAAAATGAGAACTCTCAGAGCACACCTAGCTTATAAGAAATCTTGAATCTAAATGCACACTGATTTCGAACTGGGTTGCACGGTGGCTTAGTCTGACTGTCACCTCGGAGCAAGATGTCATAGAACAAGAAGTCTAAGAAGTGCCTGTTTGGATTTGCAAAAAACTGGTGACCTATTCAGATGTTTAGTGTTTTTGCCCAGTGTGTGTTCCACCAAGACCGGTCCAACTGCATAGAAAGATTTAATAATTGCATCTAGCTACATCTGAATAAAAAACTTGTTCATACGTGTTATTATTGCTTCCAATTACTCCAATTTTGCTGAAGTTTGCTTTAAAGAACTGGTCTCAGAAGGTTGCCGGTTTGATTCAGAGAGTCAACAGGTCATGACTATAGTACCCTTGAGCAAGGCACCTAAACCCTAACTGTTCACTGGGTGCCGTGACTAGGAATGCCCACTGCACCAGGCATGTGGGCTTACTGCTGCTCCGTAGTATGTTCACTAATGTAATACATGATATGTACAATTTATATTAACTATTTTGGTTTCATGGTGTTTTCCTTGTCATTTCTATATGAGGAACCGAAACTATTTATTGTAACAAATATGCAAAAAGTAGAGGAAATCAGGAGATGTGAACATGCTCTTTTACAACCCTTACATACAGTCAAATACATCAACACTGCCATTATTCAGACATGTTAGAAAACATGTTATAGTGTGTAAAGTCTGTGGCGTGTTGTGATTGAATTTATGACATTTCAGACAGAAAGCATTTATGAGAGGAAGCTGTCATTGTCGGCTTTACTGCCCTTTTCTTGTTTTTATTTGTCTTAGCGGGTGCTGTGAAATGTGAACAACTAGTCTTGCTATGAGAGGAAACAGATGATGCACAGATGACAATCTCAACCTAACAGGGCAGTTTGTTTGTAGGAAAATGACTGCACCCACTTCTCCCCTAGGAAAAGAGTGTCAGCTACCGTGATCGACAATTTCCCACGTTAGTACGACTCATAAACACTATCAGCTTCAGCTCAGACAAGCGCTCAGTTAAGAATTTTCCTTTCCCTGGCTTTGTATCCCTGTCTGTACCGTTCCTTTGTTCAGCACTTTTGCTGACTGGCTGCATCTGTATTTACTTCTTGGTTGATGTGATAAAGGACACACTTCAGCAAAGGAAATGTGGCTACTGAGCTCAACTGGAACATAGTGAAAGTGTAAGTACAAATGGGAATAAGATGAATTTGACAATTGAAAGGCCTGCACAAAGGTCAGAGAGCATACTGCACAATACACTTTTGTGTGTTTGTGGATGCAGTTGTAAAATGGAAATCAACTAAGAGTTAATGTGGGGTAACTCCTGGCTCCCCACATCTGTTAGAAAACAGAATAGCAAATGTGTCCCATTTGAGACAGCACTTTTCCTTGAAAGTGTGCACTGATTCATACGCACTTAGTATGCACTAAACTTACGTGCATGATTCCAGGCAGCTCCACTCACCAAAGTTGTTTTGGCAAAGTTGTTTTGGCAAAGTTGTTTTGTTGTTTCATCGGTATCGGCTGATTGGAACTTCTATTCAACTCAAGATAACGTCGTCAACTCGAGTAGGTTGTTTTCCTTTTGTGATTCAGCGTTGAGATCATATGCACTGCTAAGTAATGGACTGCCACGATGCCAGAGGCCCTGTGAGCTTCTTAGAGTGCTGTCGTGCTCCATCTTGTGGTCCAGGTCATTACTCCTTGGACCTCACATCATTAGTGTAGTTAGAAGATTTAGTAGGTGGCGCATGGGCTCTGTGGAAGGGAGTCACATGGAACGTTGGGACGTTGGTTTGCAATGACGTTGATTTGATGGAGAAGTGTACATTGGCCTAGGCATTTCATAAGTGTGTGGTTTGAGACACCTTTAAAGGGTCAAAAACATTGTAAATTTGCTTTACAACTAATGAATAAACAAACTCTTCGGGAGCCATGTTGCTTTGTGGTACAAGCATCACCAGCTGTTTTTCCCCCACCAAATTTCAGCTCTTTTTTGTAGGCAAACATTAATAGCCAGAGAGATAGGACATCATGCAGCTGATAGCTATCTTCACCTCAGCTTACTGTCGCACACACACACACGCACACACACACACACACACACACACACACACACACACACATACACACACATACGCGCGCGCACACACAGGCACATGCACACAAACCTATTCATTCAGGTTGTCACATTCATAGCACACAAATGAGCTAGTGTTGATGTGAGTAGGTGAAAGGGTTAAGTCTCATGACTCACTTCATGACATGGAATTGTTGCTCTTGGTGTTAGGTAAAGTGTGTTTTATACTTGACCTAGAGTGCTGGCGGAAACTGTTGGCTACTGTAGAAACTTTTATTTTTTTGCATTTTGGGGTTGATAGCTTTGGTTGAGACCAAACCAGGTGGAGTTTATGGTCATGCTTCTACCAGAACATCCATTATTAACCAAAAGTAAACCAAAGATTTTACAACTGAGCTTAGAGTCACAAAGAAAAAGTTAGATGACTTGTGGTATACGAAACCACCAAGTTACATGACATACAGTCTTAATGCCGTTCGCACATTCCTCAAACTTATGTGTATGTTATATGTGTATCATGGTTTTCAGTGGATGGAGTTAATGAATCATTTCCCCCAATACAGACCCCCGTGGAACACCATGTGTTATTTACACAAACAAATTGATAAGATTCTGTCAGAACTATCCTAGTTAATGACATCTCGATACTATGGTTGGGTCTAAGATGGGGACGTAATTATTTGGATTTTTTTTTTTAGAATATTCGACACAAAAGAAAGGTTTGGAACCAACATATAATTAAAACTCTACATAGGGATGTTTAATGAGGGGTTTAACAATTACACATTTCACAGTTTAAGTATATGCCCAAGGCTAAGAGATGAATTTATTAATGGAAGCAGAGGCTCTACAATGTCACAGAGTAAATCCATATATGATGAAGACTTTGATGATTCAATCAAAGAGTTAGCTCAGTTTAAGAGTTTGTATTAAAAGAGAATATGTTGAGTAGTATAGTTGAATAAGGTACTATCAGTATTCCAAATGAATTGCTGTTTAACACTGTACTATTATGAACGTGATTTTATATTAGTATGTCCGGATATTGTGTCTCATAATTGAATGTAGTATTATAACTATTATTCTCTATTATTGGTCCTCAACCACTGGGCCACATACTGCTAGCGATCCACACAAAAATAATGAATAAATATTTCTACAAAATCAAATAAATTTTCCAACTGTGGGCCCATAAATTACAATGACATCTTATATACTTATCTTAAACCAGCTCAAATCTTTTTTTTTTTTCATTTGTAATGCAATTTGTTTTAAAAACATGTCGACAGCTTGTTATCGATTGTGTTTGCTCATTGTGTCAAGGGTTCTATTAGAATAAATTCTTCATATAATGTGGACCCCTGACCTATCAACGTGTTCACAACTTTAGGTGTTTCTAGACTCACAATGTCAGACTCTGAAAACAATACAAATGTACAGAGCGGTTATAATGACTTATTACTGTTTGTTTTTCCATGTACATTGTGCTTTATTTCCTTTCATTCAAATCCAAATGTCAAACAATTAGCAAAAGTTTACTTTAAGAGCAAACTTGGCAGCTGCCTGTGGGAAGTGTCTATGGAAACCAATTATGATGTCAAGAATAAAGATGCAAAGACTGAATGACATAGTATAGATCTAAATAACCACACCAAATAAAATATACATTTTTTAATAAAATGTTTGGGATTCAGCCTTGCTTTAACATAAAAATGACACAGGGGAAACATACTTTGGATTATTATCAGACAAATGTTTTTTGTTTCTTATAGAACCAAAAGTAATATAACTATAAAACTAACAATATTGGCCATAACACTAAATACAGTGTAATGATTAAAAAAAAACTATAATACCATCAGAAGGTGATAGTTGGATCTTTGTAATGGATGGCATCCTGTTCATGGTAGCTTACTGCATCACTCTGAATTATGTCACCACAGCCTTAAAGCAAATAAAAGAAGCTTATTGTACACCACTGTAGTTGCCTAACACTAAACTATGCAATTATCTGGATTGTTTTTAACCCCCCCCCCCTTCCCCATTTGTGCAAATGTCATGCTGGAACATGAAATGTCTTTGTTTTACCATTGCTTCAAATTTAAAGTAAGTG
Organism: Hoplisoma paleatum; assembly: GCA_028565875.1. NCBI lineage: Eukaryota > Metazoa > Chordata > Actinopteri > Siluriformes > Callichthyidae > Hoplisoma > Hoplisoma paleatum. Next base: position 4,303,119 of record JAOTRQ010000029.1, read on the forward strand.
ATTTATTTCATACATTTTATTTAATATACTTGAAGCTAATAAGAATTCATAAAATTGAATGAATTGAACAATTGGCTGCATATCTTTGCACATACAGCGTTGACCTCCAGGATCGGAGTTTGACACCCTTTCTGTTCGAAAAAAAAGTTAAATATGGGATGATGCAACTACAGCTCTGTCTTACCTTTCATAGTTTATTTATTTATTTATTTTGAGACCAAATAACTGTATCTATGCTCTTTTTGTTGTTAGGTATGTAACACATGTGGGCACCAGACGATATTTGGGAACTGCTTACTTATAAATAATATTGCCTTTTTGTAACAAGTTTCACAGAACTGTACATAGAATGATTTCAAATCAACCTGACAGCATGTCTTTGAACTTTGAGAGAAAGTTTGAGCTTTCAGTGGCTCCATGTAAAAAGGACATGGATGATACTGCTTCGGACGAGACCTTATTTTGAATGGCATATTTTAAAATAACAACATTTAAAAAATATTGGATAAAAAAGTTAAATAATTCACTTCACGTTCTCATTTACTTATTTTTTGTAGTCTTGTTTGTCAACGAAACTAAACTAATTAGTTTATTTTCTAGAAAGATTGAAGAGTGAACTTTAGTAGTCAGGTTTTATTAAATGGAGCTTAGTTACTGAGTGAAAGATATGCATTGACTATGGAGTCTATGTACGACTGGAAAATCCGTAAGGGACACAAGCAGCCAGCCAGGGGTTGTTGAGGATCTCTGTCATTACAGAACTTGTTTATTTTAAAGTTTGATGTGCCAACTGTCTGCCAATGTAGAATACCCCGTTGCTTCCAAGTCTCCTTCCATTCACCCTCCTGTCTCTTTGCATTTCTCCCATATGCTCACGTTGCCCTTCCTTCAAGGGTCATGCTTCATGGTTTCATCTCCAACTTATATTTACTGTATTGTGTTTTCACCTGCTGCCTGATGTACTCTCTCTCCCTCTCTCTCTCCCTCTCACTCGCTTTCTCTTCTCAGCTGGTTTTCACACATGAGTAATAGGATTACCACATACAGCTCTGAAAAGGACAGGGGCTAAAGAGAGGGAGGAGATGCAGAAGAGGAGGAGGTATGGAGGAAGTGAACGGAGGCGTGAGGCTCTGGGTAATGAAGGGGGCAATTAGAGTCCGGCCGAGAGTTTGCAGGGACATGAAGAAGGTCAGAATAGCATAGATCATGGGCAACGTAAGGGTCATTAAAACCAAATGTCTGACAGTGCCTATAATACTCTGTGCGCGAGAGAGTATGAGGTACTGTCTGGCTGTGTGACAGTCGCTATATTAAGCGCAGCATGTGTTGACAGTTTGTCCAGTATCTTGCTAAGGAACAAACTCTTCCTATTGGCACAGCTCACCATTTCCCCTTATAGTCTCACTTGCTGTCTTTGACCCGATGGAGCTTCCACCCCTTCATTCCAAAGAGTTTGCTGCTGACAGATTTGGACTTGGCTCAGGAACGGCTGTCCCAATCCCAGAGCCTATCAGGGGTCAAATCTAAGCACTGTGCCCTCCCTTATCCTAGATCACCATGGTGATGTCTCTTGCTGGCACTGATGAGATGACATCTGCTTGCCTGTAGTTGCCCCCTTATTAAAAGATAAAACATTGCACCATAGAGAGTTAAACAAGAACACAAATGCACTACAAAGTTGCACCACTGTATAGACTTTTCACATTTGTCATGGTTGGCGTGGAAGTACAGTGATTCCAGTAACTGTCATTTTTGGTTGATAAATGTTTAGAACACACACTTAAAACCAGTGACGGTTGGTGCTAAAACAATTGAGTGGAGCGCAAACAAAATTAAAACAAACTAATATACAACAAGCCATAGCCATAGTCAAATTAGTTTGTCATAACAAAAAAGAATACAGATTTTTAATGATACTTAATTTTTTTGTAAATATGTTTCTCATTTAGGAATAAATGCCTTTTTGATTGGCAACTCGAGGATTGTCAAATTACACAATGCTTTAAAAGCTTAAGCTAATCCTGACACACTACCAATCACAATCAATCTGCCTTAATTATCCCTACACACTATTTAGGCTTTACATAAACATGTCAAGGCTTGTCTCATACAGATTACACTACAGCATCTACAGTAAACAAAACAGTGGGACAGACGATCTAAAACACTCGTGAATGCATAATAAGTAATATTTAACCAAACTTCCTGGTCTAAAAGTACCCCTTTAAAGCTAAAAGTTTGTCGTTCATCACATGGTCAAAAATGCAAGTGCAAAAATGCATGCTTACATAGGTAGAGATAAGTCACCAGATTTTTTCGTATATTCCATCGTTTGGAAGTTTGTACCGGGTCAGTCATTGTACTGCACCACTGGTGCACTCCTTAATGGCTTGCTCAGAAGCCTAAGCCACGATTCGAACCCTCAACCTTTCAGTTGAGGCTCTATCCAAAGCTCAACCCACTAGGCAACCACTGCACCTATGTATACATGTAATCCATCACACACGTCCATCACATGCTACTGCCATGAATTTGCTATTTTGACATATCAGAGGATGTGAAATCTGCACATGTGATGTTACATCAACAGATTCAAACTGAGCAGCTATTTATGTCAGTATTCCCTCATTAGGTGCTTTAATTTATTTTTAATTGCAACAGGCAACGTTTACCAAATTAGGATTAACAAGTTGTATAAAAGTATTACATTAAAACTGACAAAACAAACATGAGCCTTATTTAGTAGTAGATTACAGTTTACTGGCTTGTAAGGATGGGAAGCTTGTTTGAGCTTATGCACCTAAAGACCTCATTCTAACACATTAACAGATGTACATACCATGCATTTGATTAAGTTCTATACATTTCAGTATTTCAAAAAATAAAAATTATTAGTGATTAGTAAGAAAGACCAATGAATGGGTTGTTTAGACAAATACATTTAACTACTACCATTTGCCAATAAACTTTATATATAAAGACACCCAGATCATGCTGTGTGAAGGATTAATACCATATTAACGTGGTGAATGTGGTGTTGGTGTATGAAGCATGGGATGTGTAAAGGGTGCTGTGGGCGCTTTAGTAGTTTAATGACTCATCTATTGATATGGCCTCTTAAGACGCCCCCGTTGTTTTTGAGCATTCAATAGAGACTGAGAATGAGTCTACGCTTCCATATGCTCACGATGGGATCTGTTTTAATTCAACAGGTCTAATATGGGAAGGAAAGGTATACAGTGCCTAGATGGTACATATGTTCGGATACAGCATACACGCAAAACATGAGTACACCTTTGCCTTCTGGAGTAAAAATTTGACCACCTGTCAATACGAAGCAAGCAGCAGTCTGGCAATGGCAGATTGTGAGTGGGAGCAAAAATGACTGACGCATCTTGTGACCGATCAGTAAACAGGTCTCAGCGTGATGCTGAACGATTCATCAAAGTTACAGATTCTGTAGATCCCACACATGTAGGAGGGTGAATAACACAGGACAAAACGAAGCATGTTTGGCTCTCATCAGTGTATATATTCTAAATGATCAAGTCGATACACACCCAGAGTTCAGATATTATAACAATAACCATTACAAACAGATGCAACAAAGTTTGTCACTTTAATTGAACTTATCAATTTATAAAAAACTTTTTTTGTTCTTGCATGGTGGTACTCAAGTGCATGTTAGTCCAGGGCATGACAGTGGTGGTGTTAAGCTTTGTGATGAATGGCTTGTAATGTGTGATACTGCCTTAGTACTCCATCACTGGGTTCAGGTAGACTTTGGACTGAACCGAAGACGCCTTAGTAATGCTGAGTCAATCAGTCAGTTTGCCCTGGTGGACCGTGTTATAATACGGTATCGGAGTGTTAAAGCACAGCCAGACACTCAGGTACTGAGCTAAACTTGCGCTGTTTAATGCAGCGAGTAAACACAATATATAGGGCCAGGCGCAGCTGCCCCCTTAACATCAACAATTGGCAGGATATTTTAAAGAAAGAATGTTCTAAAAGTACACTTTTTGGATGGACAATGTTTGAGGCCAAATAAGAAGATGAATCCGGACAACTTATTTCGGAACACATACATGTGTCTGTCCCTGTATGGAGAGTTTTAGAACAGATTGGAAGAAGAAAATAGATTAAGCTAGTTAAAACTAGTTCTTCAG